>JAGVSP010000095.1:0-90569 GCA_022494985.1 Micrasema minimum | reverse complement strand
ACTTTCGTATTTTCATTAGTTACAAACAGAACAGTAAATCAGTACACAGCCAATTAAAATATGTGCCTAAGTCATTTTCATACCACGGCTATGCTCGTAAAAATTATATTAATCTTGTGACGATTTCAGTCCAGATACATTGTATAGGTCCAGGGCGTTACACTTTAAATACTGTGTTAATCTAGAACGAGTGAAAAAAAAAAACTATTATATAATATAAAAAGAACTTTAAAAAAAACTTTTCGTTGTCTGTAAAGTCGGTTTACGGACAATAATTTTACGTGATTACGTCATAAGAAAACATTGATGAAAAATAGCATACTTTTATGAATTGAATTGAATTATTATTACTGAATTATCATTATTTTGTATAATACAAAGCAGGAGTTGATTGAAAATTACATTTTTTTCCATAAATTATCATTTTTTTTTGGTTTTTTCTTCTTGTGTGCTGCTGCTGTCTCCCTTCTACTCGGACGCATCGGTCGATGGAGTGGAAGAGAGATAGATGCGTCACAAACTGAACGCTTAGGCCGATCGTGCCTCTCTATCGCTTGTTCGCTCTCGCTTGCACACTCGGCTCAGGCGGAACGTGACAATGAGTCATGCTTTTTCGAGTGTGCAGCCGGCGTTCATCGATGTATTAGACGTTATCACGTCAAATAACCTAATATGGTAAGGAATTGAATATGCTATAAGGACGAAATCATAAAAATTACAATCGTAAAACTACTAAAACGAAGTGTTAACACATTTCTAGGTTGGGAAGGAATCAAAGATCTGTTTAAATCAATATTTTGATATTATTCCAATCAGATATAAATATTTGATGTGTGATACCTTGGATTGTACTGAAGCGTAAAACGGATCATCTTACGTTCATGTAATAAAATGATCTTGGTGTACCAATGCAGTACCCTATGCACCATTGGGTGCGGATAAGGGAAAGTAGTAATATTAGTAGTAATTATTAGGAAGGAATGTGAGATTTGATTTACACATTTTACTTACTAAAGTTATTTTTGGAAATAATTTTTGTCATTCATAATTTTTATTTACAAAATTCGCTTACCCATAAAACGCCATTATTTTATGTCGGTACTAGTATGACGCGTAGGTACGCGTGTCTCAATTGTGGTAGAAAGAAAAAGACAGATAGTAAAGCGCTTTCTCACTCTCTGCGCACTGCGTGACGTCAGACATGATCAGATGTTCGGTTCACCTTTTCAGTCGGAATTAAAAATGTCAATCTTTCACCATAATTTCATATAATATCTTATTAACCAATAATCGCTACTATCGTCTTGTGATTTCTCATATTAATTTATTAGCCAATAAAAAAATTCTTAATAATTGTATAATTAAAACATACAGTAGCGAGTGTGTGTATAATAAAATGTTTCATTCAGAATGGAATGTTACTGTAAATATAATATGTTTCATCAACACCCAGCATAGTTATAGTCAATAAGTATACTATGAGCTGTGTAGGTAGATAGTATGGGGTATGGGTAATAATAGTTAGTATGAAGCTGCAAGTGACATTTTGTGATTGATGAATTTCCACGATGCGACGGATCCAACTACTAACAATACATCCAATCGGGTAGGTTAGTACATATATTATTATGACTGTTGATGTTCTGTACGCGCGTAATAGGGAAATGTCCTATATGTTTAAATCCCGTAATATTGAAATTTTTCTGTAAAAAAATTTAAAAAGCAAATTCAAAAAAAAATTATTTAAAAACGGATTAACCGAAAACGGATGCTTTAAAAGCACCCGTCTCCTAAGCGCACAAAAAGGGTTGTACCTACTGAATATTTAGTTAATGCGTAGAACCAGAGAAATGTAATTTTTTTCTATTTAACTCATTAAACAAAGTTGAAAACGTTATAATTTCATTATTTTTCCAGCTAGATGCGGTTTTAAGATGTCATTGAACTGGAAATTTGTTGTTATTTTCGATTTACCACAAAAAACTGGGGGCCGCAGAGTTTTTTCCACCAGTTGAAGTTCTTGTCGGAATGCGAAAATTTAGTATGGAGAAAAATTAGTGTGACGTTTTTGGTGGGAAAAAGGCACTCAATAGCGCGATACTGAGCGACCGCATGAACCTATAGTGAAAAAAGTCGAAATGGGGGTGTAAATTAAAAAGAAAAATTTAAGTGCAGCTGTCAAAAAAAATTGTATGAGAAAAAAATATTCCTTTATTGTATGAACATTTCAGTCTGAAAATGACAGTTTGACAAAACACTAGGTTTTTATAGTAACCTAGCAACGCTGCAACGGTTGCCATGGGAACATAGAATTGTTTACGGCACCAAGTTTTTGTATGGGCAGTGGCCTAATGCCGCTTCTCTTTGTTCTATATTCTTTGTTACGGACATAATAATGATAATAATTTAAAAAAATTATGATTATATTTATAAAAATTTTTCGTGCCTAAGATTAAATTACCCACAATATTTTTTTTTAACACACCGAACAATGTGTTTCAATACAACAGAGGTTTATTTCCATAAATAAATATTGCGTTCTTTTCAAACATATTATTAATAATGAGGGTGAAATTCTAACTACCCACAATGTTCATGGTTGGATTGAACTGGTGATTTTATTTCGCTTAGAGCTTTTCTGACGATAATGATACGTCATGTTCAATTGGATTCTTGATGACTAGTAATATAATGGTGCGGGAGGGAGTCTCTTGAATTTAAAAGACATTCGCCATTTGAAAAATAATTATTATAGACGAGGTTTGTAGAATTATTTATGTGAACTCAATCGACCCAAGAACATTACTCACAAAAGCAAATGTCTCACGTATTTACAAAGCATAGCGGATACGGCGAGTGTCGCTTTTTACCAGTAAATTGCCGCTTCCTGTGAATTTTTCATCTTACAATTTAGTGCTATTGCACATATTTACAATGTAAACACGATTATGTTTAGATCCAACAAGAAAATTGTAGAACTATAGATATCGTAAATTCGGAAAAGTTTTTTAGATGAAATTACCCATAATAATGATTAGACAATATTAGATTTCATATAAAAAATGGACACAAGTACAAAATACATAACAGTCGGATTTAATTGTCTATATAAAATGACAAAATTAATACACAACAAAAAAAATACAAATTTTTTATCGTAGGTTTAATAGTGCTTCAGTTTCAGTGGAAAATAAATATTCTCATTTCCTATTATTGTAATATTGTAATAATGGTTCGGGTACAAAAACATTCTTACAAATTGATATAAAAAATTGTAATGTCTACTAAAAAAAATATCAATTTCGATTTCACTGGGGACAATACAGCTGTTAAGGTAAACAAAATTGTCTGTATTATTTGTGTATTCTCAGAAATCAAAGACAGAATTGTGTACTCCACATCATGTGAGTAGACAATTTAAACAATTTCTCGAGAGTTCGGCAAATTCTACTATTCTTCAGACGAAAGGGGATGATAACCAGGGCTGCGAGTTTTTTTTATTTTTTTATTATTATATTTATTTAGTACTATATAATTTTTACATATACTAATATTATAACATTACACTTATTTTTTTTTTCCCAACTATTCTTATCCTACTATTATACATGTTTCAATTAAGCTATAATGTAATACCTACACTAATATTTATCACACATATATTTTTTTACATTTAACCCTAAATGACTTAACATTTTGTTCATTTCTTATTTCATCTGGAATCTCCTAATACATTTTAATGCCCTTATACATTAGACAATTCTGTGACATAGTTTTTCTTTTCTTTTCTAATCTAATATTTTTTCGAACCTCTTGTTGCATATTTATAAAAAAGTCATTGTTTTTTTATTTGTTTTGCAAATATCTTGGAATTATCCCTTTAACAATTTTGCTAATTTCATTAGCAACATTATATTTAATTCATTGGTCTACACCTACAGACATAATATTCAAAAGTTTAATCATTTTTTTAATGTTTGTTCTTGGTCCAATTGGTCCAAAATCTAGCGAATCCAATTCCTGGTAACAATGATTCCTTAATTTAATCTGCTTTATTAAAGATTTCATTGCTAGCTACATTTAATCAACTCCAATATCTTATTTCCTTGTAAAATAGACAATCTACTTAAAAAATTTCATAAAAAAAAAAAAAACGCGTCGCTAAATATTGCGTCGACCATTCAATATTCCATACAGCTTTCTCTACGGGACAGTTTGCAAACTGCAGTTTTCTGTCCCGTTTAAAGTGTGCATTAGTAAAATTTAATTACATAAGTGGACGAAAATTTCGAGTTGCTTTTCGAGAACATTTTCAATTATATATTACTAACTTATCTATAATCATAAAATAAAGCACACTTCTTGTTAAACCATAATACATTTATTCAGGTTCCAGCATAGATTGATTTTACTGCTGTAAGTTTCAGCATAAGATTCCCTAAAGCTCAAAATTCACGACTCGCACGACGTTTTCGCAGCCCTAAATATAACAAAGCCATGTTTTAATACCACCATTCCCTATTCTGCTTACACCCGTCATCACTCAGAATCCAACAAACCCAACCCGATGAAGCATTTCAAACAACCGTCGTATAATGAAAATATCGTAATCGTTGTTTGAGACCGCGTTTAATTTTCCAGTTTACGAGGGTTGTGGCATTTCGCCCTGGGGAGCTTATTGATAAAAAGAAATCCACCCTTGTGGTGAGAGATTTAGCGGAGCAAATAAGCGGTTGATAACAATTTTCGCGATACTAAAGTAGAACAATAATTTCTTTATGGCTTCTTGAAGCAGATATAAGCAAATTGTAAAGTAAACTATTTTGAATGTATCCAAACCTTCCACAATATTAATTTATACATGGAAGGACTGGGTGTTCAGTATAAACAAACATCGAGATCTGTATGGGAAATCATTACCGGCGAAGAAATTCCCGAAAAAAATTGTTGTCAAAAAATTTACAAATCTAAACAAGAACGAAAAAGCCAATAATTTTTCGTGTTCTTCATGAAAATAGGAGTAAAAAAAATTTCTTGATTTTTTTTTTAATAACCCCTAAATGCCAAATACGTATGGTCGTCATAACAATTTAATTTTTTTACATCGTAAAAAACGTAAAAATAAGTTGCTGTTGTAAAAATTAGGTTCTTTCCGATTTTCTATTTTTTATTTTAAAAAATTGATTGAAAAATAACAATATCAAGGGAATTTTTATTTTATTTTTACGATGCCATATGAATTTTGTAGCGCGGTTTGAAATAGCGCTTTTTCAAATCGCTCGCAAAATCCTCCATTTGGCGCGCATGCGGTGTGACGTCACATCAATATGAGCGCTTACTTCGTAATGAATTTCCCCGCCTTTTATAATTGACGGGTATGACGTCATTAGCCAATAACGGGCGTTAAAAGTCACTCGTAATTTCGTGTTTTTAAAACATAAATTTATAAATGAAAACAACATTTTTGATCATTGTGTTTTATATCGTTGGAATTGTAAAAATATACTTTAAATATTTATAACGTTTTCAAGGATATTCATGCTATCGGGAACAACCCTATTGTAATTAGACGCGAGTGCTAACTGACTAGACAAAGTAAAGTTCTTTTCGTTTCTGGGTAGTAAAATCCAGATGAAGTCTACGTTTATTAATTATTTACTTTATGAAAGGAAAAAAGCTTTCAGAAAATTGTGGAAGGGAAACGCTATTATGCCGCGAAGTCGGGGATTTACTTCAGATAAATGAACCGAACTATAATGGATAAAGTAACTTGGCATTGTATTCAATTATAACGATGAATAAAATACCACCGCGTCAGTCCAACGGGTAAGGCCAAAATAAAATAAAAATTGTTTGCTTATTTTTATATCTGATGGAGTGCTGGTTTTTAGATAAAGATATAAAAAAAAGCAAAACAATATTTACAATTTGACATCTCAACAGAGACGAGAAGTTTGGAACGGAATATGTTTTTGTCTACAAGTATTTGGACACATTAAAAAAGGTGGTTTATAAAAAATATTTATTTTATATTGGAAATGGTGTGATGGTTAGTTAGGTACAAACTTGTACCTTCTTGTTTATTTATTTATTCAAATTAGTATCATATTTTACAACAAATATCTACTCTTTACCGCCTGACTAATAACTTTAAGGACAATTTAGTGCCAAAAGTATATATTTTTTCTTCTTCCAATTTTATTAAACTTTATTCACTTTATCAATTCCTGTTAATTTTACTCAATTTTACTAAATTTCATTAATTTTATGCAATTCTACTCAATTTAATTCCATTTTACTTAAATTACATTCGAATGCATTTAAAAATATGTTTTGTACATCTAGAATACTTAACTTTAACTCTTGCATTGTGCCGGTGCTCCTTAATAAATGTGAAACCTGGCACCTCGCAAAAGCTCAGAATGCCCGCTTGTTTTGAGAGTTTTGAGAACAACAAGTGTCTGAGAAGGATACTAGGCATTAGATGGTTTGACTTTATAACTAACGCTGAGGTTCGGGAACGAACGCAGCAACCTCCAATAACTGGAGTCGTGAAGATGCGGCGGTGGACCTGGCTTGGGCATGTGGGAGGGGCGAGAGAGCTGGCTGATGATAGGGTCTCCTGGAGGGATCTAGTGATGTCCACATGCTTCATATAGGAGTGAACGTGGCGAAAGAAAAAGAATAATTAGGAGAATTAACAATCTAGGCACGTAAATGCAAGGGTCGGCAGAAGATTCTAACGACCTTACAACTACTACTTCAAAATAATATGTAAATAACAGATAACAATTTTGTGAACTCAAATGTTGTCCGGAAGAACGTTCTGAAAGAAAACTGATCGAATATAGAAAAATATATTATAATATAATGGATCTTGAAAATGACTGTTCAAATTTATTCTGAGAAAAGAAACGAAAACAGAGGAGGAAAATGGAGAGCAATATGTAAATTTTATTATTCAATGTTTACCGAAAATAATATTTGCAATTGACCGGCAACTAGACACGTACCAGTCTGTTCAGTGTTTAAATACTCAAAAGGATTTTAAAATACCGTTATGGGAACGTTTTATTTTTGGATATGTAACTCAGGTAAAAAGCTTCGAAACAACTTATGAGAATTCTTCGTATTGGGTTTCGGGTCCATTGAATTTAAACAAATTATTCTTGTTCCTTCCTTATAGACCACGTTAAATTCAGTAGATTAATAAAGTGATATAATAATAGAGATTAAATTATGAATGCTCTCTTATGGTTCGGTCGTGTAGGGCGAAAAGATGGTAAGGGAACAGCTAAAAGAACCTATGATGGGAGTGTGCTTAGATGTAGAAGTCGAGGAAGGCCAAGAAAGAAATGGCATGATAAAAAAAAAAAAAAAAAAAAAAAAAAAAACAACAAGCGCTTGAAAGTGGGCATGAGAAGATGTGTGAATGTGAAGGAAGCAAGAAAGTATGCCAGGACAGAGTGGTGTGGCGTTCTAACCTCTTTCCTACCCTTTCGGAGAAATGGCGTGATGGTTAGTGAGTTAGTTAAGAAAGTGATATCTAAAAAGAGACAAATAAAACATTTAAAATCAACCCTATAAAAATTAAATAAAAATGCTTTGTACGCTTCCACTGTCGAAGAAAAATGCATGTGTTTACATTATA
This sequence comes from Micrasema minimum, assembly GCA_022494985.1. Taxonomy (NCBI): domain Eukaryota; kingdom Metazoa; phylum Arthropoda; class Insecta; order Trichoptera; family Brachycentridae; genus Micrasema; species Micrasema minimum. Next base: position 82,918 of record JAGVSP010000095.1, on the reverse strand, counting down.
AATTGTCGAACTAAGATTTATAAATTGTAATTATGTATGTAAGTATGAAAAGATTGTTTAATAAAATTTTATTTCGAAATCAATTTTATGCCAAAATGAACAAAAAAAAAAGTAAAGAACTTTCCTGGGCACGGAGGGGTGAGGAAGGCTTTAAAAAATATATTTATAATGTACTATACCTAAACAGAAATGTAAATAAATTTATTTCAGTATTAAAATACTATCTCGAAAATTAAATAAAAATAACTCTTGTATCGAGCAAGATTTATAAACATTCGTTCGTAACATTTCATAAATACGAGTATACTAATGTGTTAATGTTCGGTTCAAAATGTATAAATTATAGGTAACTTGATTGGCTAATCAAGCGCTACAAACGGATGTTTATAAAATCGACCCAAAAGTAATATTCCTGAAGTTCGAAATTAGGTACGGCATATTTTAAAACGTATTAAATTGGTAAGAATGCTCTTATATCATAAATATCTCAGGAGTTAGATTTTGAAGTGCGTTGTTTAGACTTAGACGACCTCGGTGTTCGGCCTTCGCCCTGTGCGGGTAGGGCCCGTAACAACGCCCCCTCCCACAGCCCCGCCGGCCTTCGGCAGAGGAGCTCCGGAAAATGCTAAGGGCGGGAACAAGGAGGTTCGGCGGGAAACTTACCAGTGACGTCACACGACCGCAACCAGACGGAGAACATGTAAATTTATATCTATCATTTTGATAATCCGATCGTGTAATTATTCGAATTAATCCATACAATATGATTTGCGAATACGAAATGCTGTGTAAGGCCTCTTTTTGAAGGGAGATCTTCGATACACAATTTATAATTAAAACAATTAAAACTGTGCATTCTTCTCGGAGTCGATTAGCGATCTGGATGGATCTGGAGGGTCTGGAGGGATCCTGGAGGGATCTAGTGAAGTCCACATGCTCCACATAAGAGCGAACGTGGTGAAAGAAGAAGAAGAACATATTATAAAGAGTTACGAAGAAAATGCATGGATTGTTGAGTCTTCAGTATAAATGGTCGATCCTTAGATAGTTCAATGCGCAGGCATAATGCATCTTTGTAGAAGCATTGCATATCTAAAAACTGCTAAAAATGTTAAGAAACCACTAAGAACTGTGTTAAAAAGAGCAGAAAGGGAATGGCGTTGTCTAGCTTTTAATGATATCATAATTTGTAGAAAATGTATTTAATTTATTTTATTGAATACAACGTAAATGGATGTTATAGCACCAATGCATACGGGATAATGTGGAATTAAAACGATGGATTTTAAAGGATAAATGATTTCAGATTACGTTCTTATTCTAATAATATTACACATTTTACGACTTATTTTAGCTATTTTTCTAACTTGTATATTATATTTATTACATTTGGCCATTTATCTATTTATGGCATACATTTTTTTAGCCTCAACTTGTTTGCTAGTGATTTTGGGTTAATTCGATCTAATTAATATGAAATACATATTATAATCATATTAAGTAAGAACCATCCACAGTAATGCACAACGTGTTATTGTTCGCACAATTCAAATAGATAATGAAGAATTTTATCAGCAAAAAAAGATTTCATTGTCCTTCTTTCTCCAAATGATGTAAAAATTACAGCAGATTAAAAGCACAGCGCACATTCATGAATACAGAATCGTGTAATTCACAGCTTTTCATTCGGACGGGGTGTCATCAGTTTGCATTTCAGTGTGACTTTTCGAGTGCTCTTACAGTTTTCACATTCGGAGCAAGTACGAGGGGCGTCGCTCTCGACACACTCTCGAGACATCACATTAGTGTTAGTATTTTTACTGTATTCTAACTAACCTCGCACTAACAACCTCTTTTTACTTTCTAGCACATTTATTTGAATACTACTACTTTCCCTTATCCGCGCCCAATGGTGCAATACGTTGGTGCACCAAGTGAGGTGAATCTTTATTTTTCGATGCATGATGGCTACGCTTGCGCTTCAGCCCCAGTCCAAGGTATAATGAATTCTTGTTCATATTTTCAAACTGATTTTTTAACAGACGAAACAAGTGAGATGTTGATAGAGCATTTTTTAATGCATTTTCGAGTCCAAAGATATTTTTCATCATCTAATGGATAAAAAACGAAATTTGATTTCATTCAAAAAAGTGAATGAAATGTGAAGAGGTAAACATGCAACTTATTTTATGGGCCTGTTCCATCGCAATGACGAGATTAATATTTATTTATTTATTTATATATTCACACATTTACACATTACCAGTTTGAACAATTTATATCTATCATGACCCGACTTGCTGGATGTAAATCCGTGTTAAGTCGGGACATTAACATTCAACGCTCCACATACATAACAATAAAATAATAATAATATTTACTATATATTATATATGAAACAGATACGCCAGCAATAATAGTTATTGATTAAAGTCAATTTTTTCCCGGAGACGCATTTTATTGACTTTATTTTAGCGGCGCGGCAGTTCGATGTATTTCTCCAACTTATTTTAGCGGCGCGGCAGCGGCAGTTCGATGTTTGTATTTCTCCAACTTATTTTAGCGGCGCGGCTGTGCGATATATGTCTCCAACTCATTTTAATTCGACAGTAAACTGCGGTTTATAATAATCACTTAAATGCGTCTCCTATTGCGAAACGACGCCTTTTAAAGATTTTTAGGTTCACATACAGAATATAAAACTTTGCATTTAGTAGACAACTTTCCTTTCAGCAAGAAATAACTCAAACTTGTCCTGGTAAATTTACTACTACTTAAGAAAGCTTACCACCTTTTCCTATTTAAAGGCTCGTTTAGATAAAAACTCGAAGAAAATTACTGCCACCGAAAAATATAAATAATCTTGTGAACAAATCAGTTAATATTTTGTTTCCAACTTTATTTGAATCAATTGGACAAAATTAACTGTTACAAAAGTGAAATGTTTTACAGTATGTATAGTATGTAATATGCCTGAATAATAAATAGATGAAGATATAATATTACATAGTTTTATATTATTTGATTGAATGTTATCAGGAAATGCAACAGAGTATTGATTATTACTTACACAAAGGCAAGGTTTTCCGGTCTAAAAATGGTTGTAGACAAACATTAAAACGAAGTAAAGCAAATTTAAAATCCTGATATCTAATGAATGAAGAAGTTAGACAATCCCAGAACGATATTAAAGTAAACCCTGTCCATAAAATATTTATTTTAAGCCGGAGCAATCCCTATTGAGGAAAAATATGAAAAGGAAGGAAGAAAGAGGCAAATGGAACTCTGGCTAGATTATTACGTGACTCCTTTAAATGAATGTTTTCATTTCGTTAATGTAGAAGTACGTTGTGTCTATTGGCAGCTTGCAGCTTGCAGAGTACATACTTTAGTCCTTTTATTATTTATTCGTAAGTACCTTCTGAAAAAGGACGATAAGGAAAAGCTTCAAGGGAATAATAGCGTTCGAAGTACGCTGGAAAAGCGACATGGCTGTAAAGAGAGCAAACATTAAGACTACTGTTTGAATACGATAGTAAATCACTTCTAGGTTTAAAATTAAATACTAGGTAAGTTTTACCATTGATCGAGAAGTAGTCATAAAATGAGAACGAAGTGTAATAAAAATGTAAAAAAGTGTTTGCTGTTTTTATAATCATCATCACCATACCATATTGGCTCCCTATGTGGAGCAAATGGATTCCACAAACTGCCTCCAAGCCAAGCTATCGATCGCCAGTTTCCGGGCATCCTCCCAAGCCAGGTCCACGTCCCGCAGCTCTGACGCAAACTGCCGACGGATTGTCAACAGTAGTCCAGTCCAGGATGCCGAGATCCTGATGCCTTGTAAAATAGGCAAGTAATACATTATGATATTACTGCTAACATGAAACTAGCAAAGAAGCGCAGCAACTTTACAGGCCGAAATGAGTAGTTAAAAATTGTAATAATCTGGTTGGGACATTCAAATTTATATTATTATTTGTTTCTAAAATATAACATTGTACCTACACGATGCCGTAAAGGGGTCCAACCTAATTATACAAGAAAAACTGCATATTATTATTAAAGCGGTAAAGTCAGTATTTTTACCAGGGTAAATTGTATCTCAAATTATTTAAGTCATGTTTGAATATTATTATTTTAAAATTGCAGCATTATAAACTTAAGTCTTGTCAGAAAAAAGATTTCAAGAATACAATACAACACATACCCATACGCTTTAATAGTATACAAAAGGCCATTAATTAAGGAATAACATTTTTTGGAAAGGTTCAAGAAATATCAGTGGGTTTAAAAGAGATACCTATGTACCTACAGATACATAGACATGGCCTATGTTGTACAGGGCGCTTAGCGTAATCTTCAAATATAAAAAAGCCACGACATCCGATTTACAATCGTCTTGTCATCCGTGTAATTATAATTGTTTTTATTTTTCAGCCACATTACGCTGTCTCACGGTGCGCGGTGCCCACAATGGCAATGTTAGCCAACTGCAGGTAACGGTAATAAAATAATTATAGTAAGACTGCGCGAGTTCGTTTAAACCCGGTACAATAATTATTTCACGATGAAATCTCATCGTTTTTGTTAGCGTTTCATTATTATTATCGGGTGTAGGCGTATAGGTACGAAAAACCACCGTACTTAGTTTCAAGTGTCACTTTTCCTTGTTTTAGATTGAATGAAGTTTTATAAGTACCTAACCACGTCACCAAACAGACAGGTTTTTAAGACGATTCTGAATAATTTGCTACCGGCAAACTGAGGCGCCTGATTGTATTAAGTGTGAGTAACTACATATCAATTAACCTTGATGCTCTTTTAGAACGTGTCAGACGTATTGAAGAGCATACGAGTATCCCTGGTGATATCGATATGATATTGTCCATACAACGGTTACGTATGATATTCATGAAGATTGAGACCCGTGTTATGACTCAGTCTCAGAGCACTCTTGTTTTAATTACTGGCAGTTATCATATATCCGCCAATACAGCTCTTGGCGGCGTTAATCCAAGATTGAATTAATCCGCTAATCAATCGATTCGTGAATCTTCCTCGCGGAAAACGTTTAACCAGCGAGTAGTAGTTAAGTATGTAGGTTCTGGCGATATAACTGCCGGTTACGCTTCAATAAGGCCTATTAGTAATGAATATCAACACTTTGTATGCCGATCACAATCCAGGACCATTTAAGGATACTCGAGAATACTAAAGTAACGAACGCCCTTGGCGGCTTCCACTTTATGGCATTATTATTTTTTAGGAACTCGTTGAAGGCAGGAAATAAATTGATTGCTCAATTGCTCAAGTGAAAGTAAACAAAATGGTACTTAATTTACTCTTACGGCAATTTAAGCGTAAAACACCAAAATGCGTTGTCGTTTTAAAAACTTTAATAAATTAATGTAGTTTATTCATTATTCTTTAAAAACTATAATAAGATTGACGGGAAGAAATGGTTATGCCTCTTACTGATATTTTTTCATAAAGATTTTGGTTTTAACTTAGATTTAAACAAATGGCAATATCTCATCAATACATATTTTTATAATAGTTACTAATTGAAATGTTTTGAGCACTCACTTCATCACATTCAATAGGGAGATTTATTGATTTTACATTTTGTCTACATCTTTATACAGTTTAATCAAAGTATTCTAAGTATAAAATTTTATCTGTAACGAAAATTCAAAACGGGAAAGATAAAAGAAAATTTGCGAGGAAGTCCTTACAAAATAAATCCGTACAATAAACATTTAAAAAAATTAAGTCAGCAAGATGTAAAAATGATCTACAAGCGAAATAAAAATAAGCGCGACACTTCAATGAAATAAATGCTGTAATAAAAGACGCTTAAGTAAAAGAATTTCCTCAGACGCTAGACTTTAAGAAATGTTTTATTGTACCTTTTACGTAATATAAAATCAGCAGCATACTCTCAATCTATTTTCAGCTTTCAACGACTAAAAGTAAACGTTTTATGCGTGACATAAATGATTCATTATTGGTAGGTAGGTACATGTAAATATCGGGAGATTTTCTTAAGTTGTATCTTTATTGACTCGAGAACTATCAATACTGGACTAATATTTTCTTTATTCCCAGATTTTAAACCGCGGAAGAAACGTTTTTTATACGCTCTCCAGTACAAAAAACTATACAAAATGATTCATTATTTAACGACGTATGTGCATTTTATTTATATCATAGTATGTCAAACAAGTACAACCAACACAATACCGCATATCGCTTTGAACTCATTAAACATTGAACAATCAGTAATTGAAATGCATCTTCTATAGAAAGGATACAACCCTTAGAGATTCCCTCTTACCTGTTGATGCAATGCTCCTTTTTCGTATAGAAAGATACAAACTATAAAGCGGAGCAAAGTAGCGATAAAGACTTTATTGAACTAGGTACATAAGATCTTATAATAATGTAGCTACGGTTGGTAAAAAGGATCACAAAGTAGCCGTAATTTACAATAGTACTACTATGGCGATAAGAGGAATTTATTCAACCACCTCATCAAATGGGTTTTATCGGTTTCGGGTTTATCTAATTTTCATGAAAATATTACAGATCAAACATAATTAGCCCTACTGAAAGATGTGCCGATGCCTATGAATTTACTGTCGTTATTTGTTTATATTCACTGGCTGGTATTATATTTCACTCAGGGTACAGATCTCAATACAAAAACAGGCTGGTTATTTTACATTTCAAAGAATTGTTAATCCAGGCTTAATCTCTTTGCGGGACAGGGGAGATTTGGGTGACGGATCACCAACCATTTGCTGGCGGTCCTAGCGAGGTTTATTCATCACATTATTAACTCTTTATTAAAACTCGTAAATTCAGCGGTCCTAGGCACCTGCCCCATTTAACGAGCTACTTTACAGGAGAGGACGCCTAGAACTTACAACGAAACTCGGTCAAAGATAAAACGTATTTACAAAAAAGTTTTGGACCAAGGCAACACGATAAAGTCGTCTGATAGATAAATCAAAATATTGTGTAAAGACTTAATTGATAAATTGAGGCATATAGAAACAAAGGTGGAAGTGTCCACTTTCTTAAATTGTTGGCAATCACGAAAAAACGTTTGTTTAGTTCTGTCATTCTGCCGTTTTTGTATTGGACACTGCCGTTTTTGTTTCAACAACAAAACTTTAAATCCAAAATTAAATGGATTAATGCCGTTTTTTTGATACAAATATTCTATGGAGAAAATATATAACTTTCCAAACAAAACTGCATATTTAACTCATTTTCGACTGCAGGTGGACACTACCGCCTTTGTTGCTATATGCCTCAATTATACATTTTTTGTTAAATTATAAGACACAGTTACGTTATTCATATTTAAAACAAAATTTCCAAAAGAAAAATTTACCCCAAGAATTAAAGTTTGGAAAAGCAACGATGTTAGGAATACTACTTTTTAATTTTATTTCTAATCCTAATGAATGCTTTTTTAATGTGATTGCAAAAAGACGGGTACTTAATTTGTTAAAAACCCCCGACTTAACAAGTAATAATCCTTCGCAAATTAGGCTAGCAAAACCCATTTCCATTATTAAAAAAACAAAAAATATTTCGAAAAATACAGCAAACATATAAGACTACAAAAGCGGGAACCGAACAACACATTGGAATGTTGGTATTAAAAAAGCAATTTTGCAAGCAGATAGAGAAACCACAGCGTATGTTTTATTTGGGACTAGAATAGGAATATACATAATAGGAAATACAAAATGTGGTTTAAAGCGTTAGTTCCCGTGGTCAGCGTACCGCCATGAGCCATGAGGCATCAACAATATCAGATACCTACTCGTACATATAGTAGCTACCAATGCACGAGTATTGGCCTGCACTGCTATTCTGAAAGAGTTTAGATAAAAAAAATACATAATTTAAAATCGATTTTTTAACCAGTTTTTCTTAAGGGGCTACTAGGTCCACTCTTTGTTAATTGTAAAATGTAGTAAGCGCCCGGATGAGCGCTCGTTAAAACACGACCAAAATCCGATCGAACGTCGCGCCGGCGCCGTTTGGTTTCATTATTATTTGCATCGCGTAGGTATACAAAAAATACACGATAATCTTTTTCAAATTTAATATAGTAAAATCTACGGAATTTAATATAATCAAAAATCTACTCATGTTTTTACAAATTTTAATCAGATAATGCACTAGTTATATACGTATTCTTTAATACATTTTTTTTTAAATCTTATATGTACTGTTTTTGTGTTATGCATCAAATGTTATTAAAAACAGGGGGTTTCTTTAAATTAATTGTGATTCAACGAAATATTTAAATAAAAATTTAGTCCGATAAATTCACTAGAAAAAGAATTAATAATTACGTCATATTTTTTTCATTTTTATTTAATGAACCATGAAGTACAAGGGAATTTTGCCCTGACGTACATGAATGTATGGGGGACCCCGGACCCTCGCCTTAACGCGAGTCGGCACGCTCATCAGTAGTTTTTTGCTTACTAAGCTCAGATATTATTAAATAAAGTATCAGTAAGATGGTTAAAAATTATCGAAATTTCAGTCTGGTGCTCCATGGCATTTTCATATTTATAAATGTGTATGACCGCGCTGGCCGTTGTCGCCAGTGCGCGCTAGGGCTAAAGGATCGTTTTATTGCGTGGTTTTAAAAAGCAAATAAATCAATAACGTATAGGTATTTTCAGTTTTAATTTTACACAAAACCCGTCGTCCCTTCCTTACTTTCCTATATCCGCACCACACGATGCACAGGACATAGCCAAGTGCTCTGCATCTGAGATGCTGAGATGACTGACTGAGATCTGAGAAACAGATGATGATCACTCTATCGCTTCAGTTCCAGTCGAAGGGATCATACAACCGCAGAACCACACTTGACTAATAAAAGTTCATTACAAATTATAATGCAGATCACATTACTGTAAGTATTAAAACTAATAGTTTTAGGTTGAATGAGAGATAATGAAAGTAGATGGCGTAATCAAATTAATAGAGGTGCTGTATTGCAATGTAGATTTATTTCCCATGGTGAAGTATTCGTTTGAAAATAAGGTAATTAGCTAGCATCAAAATAATTGATGCATCTAAATGATTGTAAGTAACCCCATTTAAAAACCGCAATGCAGCTTTTATTATGGTTTAAGGGCGCGAGTGAGCTAACAAAAACATTTTATTTTTCACTCCTTCAAATTATAAAAAAAAATTGCGTCTTCAAATTATCGATCAAATTCACAAATTAGTATAAATAGTAAAAGAACGGATTGGACGAATGAAAATTCAAAGTATTTTCTATACAGGGTGTAACAAAACTCGATGTACAAGCGAAAACCAGTGAATCTGCGTCATATTTGGAGTCGATTTTGTGGAATTTTTTATTTTATTTGAACCATACTTTTCAAGAAAATAAAGAACGAAGTTGATTTTTTATTCGATAAATTTTTGCAATTTTGTCAAATTAATAATATCCGTAAATAAAATAAAATAAAAAACCGTATTTCAATAAGAATTTCAATTTGTACAGTTTTACTTAATCTGTGGTCCTAATGAAAGCTTTTATGAGAAGAAAAAAAATATTTTTTTCAAGCTCAGATTAAAAAGTCATATTAAACATTCGACTACAAATATTTATTTATTTTATATTATTGATATCTCAACAGAGACGGAGAAACTCTGGAAACGAATGTGGGTTATCTAGGCGTTTACAGGGCTTATGACCTGTCATTGGTTAGGTTAAGTGGCCACTTGATGTATTACAACATCCCCCATTCCGCCCATCATCTGACAACCATGTATGACAAATTTTTGAAACTTGTATATATGTTGAGTATTTGTATTCACTCAAAATGTTGTTATTTATTTATTTATTCACGACCATGGAGCTTTTACAAAACAAATGTAATTATCAATATGATGTAGATTCACCGTTTTTCGGTTGTACTACGAGTTATGCTACTCCACGAATTACGTATTCACCATAACATATTAAAAAATAATAATATTACCTACGAAAAGCAAGAATGGTGCATAATACTGCACCAAAATGTAATTAAAATTCTATAATAGACATTAATGGTAGTTGCATTTTTAAAAGTCAGTTTTTATTCAAAAACTCTCCATTGCGCTTTTAAATGAATGCTAAGGAGGTATTCAATTGGAGCAGGACAATAGGTTGAATAGACATTTTTGCCGAGTTCAGAAATGTAAGGACTTCTTCATTTTGCAGAATAAATTTATGATTTCTACGAAGCGAAGAGACGTCAGAATTATTATTTTTAATAGTTTTATATAATATGCTGTATGCGGTATGTATAATGAATGAATGATTTAATGTTGCGAATAATTTAAATTTCATTTAGTGTATAAAAAATGTCGCTGTTCTCAATCTTGTGACCCACGGATTATTAGTGAATTATTGTGAGTAGGTAACAGATATTGGTTATAATCTTTTCATATTAAACTTATGATGTCCAATACTTTACTCGTAAAGAGCATTGGGATGTAGCGGCAAAAATAATAACAAAATATTTTTTTTGGTTATTATTGTACAAACATGGAATGAAAAGTCCCGATCCTTACACAGAGATGTTGCGGTCTTCCCTGAGTACCATCCTCTAGGGCCCGCCATTTTAAATTTCATGACATTTCATTCATCAATGCATCAGTCATCGAATGACAGCCGATTGTGTCAGACAAGTTTCGGTTTTTTGCAAACGTTGGAAAAAGACGAGTTTCGCGTTCTGGTAAAACATTGTTTTATAATGGGAAAAAAACACCATTCAGGCCAAGGAGCGGGCTTGATAAATGTTAACCCACATCTTCACCATCGATTACAACTGTTGAACGCTGGTTTGTGGACTTTAAACGTGGCCATACACCAAGAACGCTGAGTGCACTAGACGTCCCTCAAAGCCTCGGCCAGGAAGGTTATGGCCGGCATTTTTGGGGATGTTCACGGAATAATTTTGATTGATTTCTTGGAAAAGGGAAAAAAAACTATTACGATATTTTTATAAATAAAAAATAATTTTTTTTTTTTTTCATGTATTTTGTCTTAATATTGTAGTTTTGTTAACTATGTAACTTTCTCTTTTAAAATTTTTTATATTATTATTTTGTAATTTTTATTTAAAAAAAAAAAAAAAAAAAAAAAAATTTATTATGTCTAATGTGTAACTTTTTCTTAAATATAGTATGTACAATGTAAAAGCCCTATGGGCGTCAAAGAAAGTAAATAAATAAATAAATAAATAAATAATTATTTGAGAAATCCGAATTGAGTACCTATACGCAAACAAAAAAATGGTTACTTACATTCATATGGATCCATTTCAATGCACAAATACACTTTTTGGTTTAACTCAAATGGAGATACTGATACATAGATTCACACTATTTACAAGACTTTATTAAATACTTTTTGTAAATGAAATCAATTTTTCTGTCCTTAAATCGTAACTTTTAGTATTAAAAAATATTTTTAAATCTTTGTTTTTTTCTTTCGTTATTTGCACTTTATTCAAGACTAATATGGTCATCCCAATGTTATTATTTGAACTCTTTTTTGATGCTTTTTCTTTTAAAATTTCACTGACGGAATTCATCTTGAATATTTTTATAAAAAACACTATTTATTTACGCAATGTTACTAAATAAGTTTTTACGGGTTTTCACTACAAACACTAAACAATATTTCTAATAGTCCTAAATAAATATGATAATATACATAATATAATCAAAATTTACTTTCACTTCTTTCTACCCGATATGCAAAAAACCCGAAATGCCCAAAATATGAGCGATTAATCAATAAATCAATCTTTAAAACAGGAAGTAGGTACATCGCTCTCTCGTCAAAACCCATGCCGAGAACTGATAATGACAAACATGTCTTTGTTTATGATAAAGCAGATAAACCAAGGCTAAAACTATAACACGTGTTTATTAGATATTGTAGTCGAAATAAAAGGGAAATATGTCACATATTTCATTTTAAAGGGCCATTTTAAGTTATTCATGTTGTCGAATTTCATCTTATAAAATTTACTTATTTAAAAATAACCATTAGGATATACATTTTATACAACTACTCCCAGATATAGCTTAACTTAACTTTCCTAAGACACTATAGGGTAAAACTGATTTCATAACTCGTAAAAAAAAACTTATACCGCTATGCCAACAAAAGCCAGACACAATAAGGGTATTGTTTCGCTAAAGAAGTATTGTGTAATTCTCGCACTTATAAGATGACACGTAAGCGTATTATTTGATGTCTCTTTCTGTCTTCTCACGCAGAATAACGATATGTATCCCGCTTATTTCTCATGAACTGCAGATATACCTATTTCACGCGCGGCAATGTCCCAAGCCGTATTATGTTTTGATACTGAGATTGGAGATAAGAAATTTGACATATCACTGTTTGTATGGGATGGGACAGCTTTACCTACAGAAACTCGCGGTCAATACAAAAATTGACCGCGAGTTGATTTTTCAACTCGTATACTATTATTGATGCGCAAGTTGGCAGTTATTTTATTGTTTAAATATGGGGTGTTTATTTATGATGCTTTATATTTAACCTATTGTATTTTTATGTAGATTGATAAAATAGTTTTTTTTTTTTTTTTTTTTTTTTTTTTTTTTTTTATTTTTTAATATGGGTCCTCAAGTTTGGGAGGTCATTGACCCTCGTTAACGACAATATAAACCTAGGAAATGATGTTAAAGATTCGTGACCTAAAATCAAGAAATTGTTAAGCTTTTTAAAACAGTTGCGCATTATTATTTTTAACATTTCAAGGTTAAAAAAAACAAAGCAAACTGAAAAAATAGGATTTAAATAAAAAAAGATTTTTGAGTAAAACAATATTGCAAATCAAAAAAATCTGCATTTTGCTTATGAGGTCAGTATTATGAAGGAATATATGATATAAATATAAATAGATTGCTACACAATATGTGCCAATCACGGAGCACTCGTTGAGGATAGCGGGTAAGTAAATCGATAGAACAGGAGGGTTACTGCTTTCTGAGTAGCAACCAGGCGCCGAAGTGTCGCCCGGCTTTGCACTGTTACGAGAAAATATATTAATATGTCAAAGGGAAGATTTCATATCATCAATTCTACCTACGAAACAGCCATGTCAACTAATAAAAAGCGAAACGTTTTTATGATTTTCGCCTCTCCTCGCACGCAGTTGTATTTACTTGAGAAAATATATAGGAAGGAGGGTAAATAGATGCTTATCTCAACAAGGATGTAAGAAATGAATATGAACAATCCTAAAAGAGTTTATACATTATTCACCTTCGTATGAAACATACAATCTACATGAAATATTGCAAACATATTATTTTGTTCTGACGATGCTAGTCCGAACTAACTAACGAACCATCACGCCATTAGAGAGGATAGAACGCCATACCACTCTGTCCTGACATACTTCCTTCGCTTTCTCTACATTCATACATTTTCTCATGCTAATCCTAATATTTGTAAATGAAACGTAGGATTGAAAATTAAAGCCATGCAATGGTGCAAGAGATATCTCAAGCGAGTGCACAGAGGAATGCTTTTTATTTGTAAAAAAGTAAAGATTTATATATTTTTATTTAAAATTCTTGTAAGACTGATCTGACACAAGGACATGATAGTGGACTTGTGAAAAATTGGAATAAGGATGGGTTTGTTAGTTAAATGATTTAATTTTCGCAAATCTATCCTATTTGGCATATTAATCTATCTTAATGTAGTAGAGAGTAAATGGTTTTGAATTTTATTTGCAATAAATGGAGAACACTTCAGAAGCACCCGTATGTCCGCAAATAGATTTTATAACGCAAGAATTACCCTTTCAAATGGATTTCCACCAACATTATGTAACGTCTTAAAATCTTTACGGCCAACATAAAGAATCTCTTACATAAATACAATTTAAAAACTAAATCATACTTTGTTTCTTTTTCACTATTATTTTGAATATTCGCAATAGGTTACCTCAAAAAAAGAATTATTATCGGTATGGCAAATATATTTTGCAGCATTAATTTATAAATTAAAAAAAACTAACAGTGTTATAAATCAAAACAGAAATATTTTTATAGAATCATGATAAATTTATTAATTATGATGATTTCAAATCGAAGTAATCCAAGCAAAATTTTGCATATCGATCCAAAATTTCTTCTTTAACGCAACATGAAATTAATTCTTGATTTGAAACAAAAACCTGATATGACTCTAAAACAAAACAGAAACAGAAACACGTCTCTAAATATTACATTTTTAAAAATTGCAGAAGAAAATAGTAGATGTTATCTCTAAGTGGATCTGTTGAACAAACGGCAGTATGTACACATTGATTTAAGTTTATAAGAGCTTTAACGACAAAGTGTTTTCCGATAATCCGCTTCTCATGGTTGGTAATATTTATCCAAAAGAAAATGTTATTTTTCGCTTTGATTCCGTTGCAAAAGAATTTATAAAGATCAAAAGGGTGGTGGAGTGAATGGATAATGCGTTTAATTCGAAAGCCTTTTGCTGAAATTTTTTAAAGCCACTTTTGGCAGAATTCTCGCATACAAGTTTTGGCATTAATTATTTAAATGAAATACTTTACCTATAACAACTTAAATAAAACTATTTTTATACCGATCGGTTTTGAGGCAATAGGTACGTTTTTCTTTATCAAGGGGTAGTATACAATAATTGATACAATGTTTACTGAAGGATCTGTAAAGTGTTCAATTTGCCTATAATTAAATTGTATTGCTGCAGAGTTTTCAAATACAGAAAGTAATAAATAATTTTTAAAAATAGTTTCATAAAAAAGTTCAATAAGTTGATAAATAATAATGTACATGTACAAGGAGACACATTATACATGTGAAAAGAGATGCCTCGTGGCATGGCGGTAGCGCGTTGTGCTGCCATGCATGAGGTCGCGGGTACGATTCCCGATGGGGCCAATATGAAATATTAATTTCATCACCCGATTTTCAAATAAAAATATTTCATATGTGATACCTTGGACTGGGGCTGGAGCGTACGACTGATCATCTTGCCTTTATATAACAAATGATCAAGATTCACTCCACCTGGTGTATCAATACAGTGCCCTGTGCACCATCGGGCGCGAATAAGGGAGAGTAGTACAAGGATGTACGCCTGTATGAAAAACTAAATAATTTGCATAATCTAGATATCTATAATAATAGTGTAGGTATAATCACCGCGTTTATTTATTAATTTATTTAACCACCTCAACGGGCCACATGGCCCAATTACGGAGGGGAACAACATCACAAACACCCAGGCTTGAGAAAAATCACCTTTGATTTTAGTGTTTCTAACAAGCGCACTAAAACATATTTTCATAAATAATATTCACAAAAAGATTCTTAATACGTGAAAAGTTTTATGATCACTAGGCAAAAAAAGACACAAAAAAATTACATTGAAAAACTTGTGCTACAAAATGTAATTTTCTATGAGATCTGGGTATTTGGTGAAGACAAGTTTTATTTTATAAAAAGTAGTATTGGTGCCTAGTAAGCCACTTATGTTGTACGGTTTAAATGATCTTATTTATAATTTCAATCACTTATGCGGTGTACGGGTGGTACTGATAACTTTATTAATTTAAGTTTAGTTAAGTGCAGTCTATTGCGGGTGGCATTAGATGTCAAACAAGCACACCAAGAGTTGTGCTAACATCAATTCAAGTATTCATAGACGGAGAAGAAACTTTGACTAATCAATTCAGAACTTTGACAGAAAGAACAGTCCGTTGTTAAACATAACGCTTCATTTCATAGTAGTTCGTAAACAATCGGGTAAAGAAATGTATTATATATAAATATACGGGACAGTAAACTATACAGTTTCTATAGAGCAATAGATCTATGCGGTGTGAATTGGATATTTCGTTTTGTCTTTGTACGATCTTGGTACTGCAGACGGATATATCGTATGTCGAATTTCTTCGCTTGGAATTTACCTCATATACCTGGATCTTATTAGCGTTTTTAAGGGTCAAATTGCTTTCACCACACAAATTTGGTATTCCGTTTTGCTCTTGTACGATCTCGGTTCCGATACGTCGTACAGTGGTGTACGCACCAGTGATGTGAAAAAGGCACGAAATCTGGGGAATTCCGTAAGGCATATGAGAGCGATGTGTCAAAAGTTGATGTATAAAAAACAAAGAAAGTTATTATTCAAAACGGCTTTAATCCGCACTAAAATAATATGTTAAAAACATAAATTTTAAAGATATGTTTATTTTAGTATGTTCACCTTTTTTGAAGTAGTTTTACGAATATGGTGATTTTTTTAGAAAAATCTAGGGAGATTTATTTTTTCGGCATCCTACAATTTTTAAGGTAATAATATTATAGATTGTCATGAGCACGCGTTGATAATGGGAATACCTTTAAGGGGTGAATCGATTAATTACATTCCACCGCCACTGTTTCCCATAATATTCGTGCATTGTGAATGTAATGACAGCAGTATAATGTAATTTGATAGTGAGGAATATTCGAAACAAATTTAATGAAAACCTAAGGGTATACAAGTAAATTTCACATCAAATTACCAGGATTTTTACGCAACAGAAATGCTGCGTATTCAAATAAAAATGTGCCCATTCGCATTGTGCATTTTATTATTTATAGGTTTAATTATTTTTATTTTTAGATCTCAATGATTCATTCCTTTATTCATCCCGTATTAATGTTAACAATATTGTATAGAAATAACGTTTTTTTTTTTTTTTTTTTAATTTAACTATATCAACAGGCCAGGAGACCAAAAATTACAGAGGGGAACAACGTCACAAACACCCAGGCTTGAGAAAAATCACTATTAATTTTGGTTTTCTAGCCATTCCAACCTATTATGTAAAATTATTTTACGTTTTAATCCAACTGGCGTTGAAAAAACTATACGGAATTCGCATTACTCGTAGAGCGATGCGACGCGACGACAGTAATTATGTTTAGTGTCATAAAGAGTCATGACTCTCCATAAAACGTTGTTTGTGCCACCTAGGCTGAGTAAAAACTGTGATAGACTTCAACCATAAGTCCATCTATGAGTGGGAAGAAAAAAAAGAAAAAAAAGACGGAAAAAAACAATACATTTTAAAGCACAAAAATATTTAACACGATTCTTTTACAATGAGTTACTTAAATAAACTAGATAAATCATACAATTATCTAATTTTGTCATCTTTTATTTAATACAAATAAATTATTTAAATATTGAATGAAATGTCTTGTCAGACTCTGCAACGGTACAAAATTGTTCCAAACAGAAAAGGGGGAAAATAAAAAAAGGTTCGGGCCTACAGAAGGGCATCAAAAAGAAAAAGACGGTAATTTCATTTGCAATGAAATTTAAAGAACAGTCCATGCGGCTTCAGAAGAAATAGACTAGAGATACGGTGGAAGGAGACTCGTTCAACCGTAACCTGAGAAGAAAGACCTAAAACTTCAATCCAGTTTTCTGCCTGTCTAAGATCATGTTGACAAGTAAACAAAACAAAAACATAATCACATAACAAAAGAGGTAGACAAAAAAACTTGAGAAATTTATGAACTCGTATGTTGACCAAAAATAAAAGGGGAGAAGATTTTGTTTTGCGTAAATTCGATAAAAACTAGGGGGTTTTTATACTGCTCCAAAAAAAGACTAAACAAAAATAATACCACTACTTTCCTTTATCCGCACCCAACGGTGCATAGGGCACTGCATTGGTACACCAAATGCAGAGAATTTGATAATTTGTTACATGAAGGCAAAATAATCAGCCCCGGCCAAGGTATCACATAAGAAATTTATATTTCATGTTGACCCCCATCGGGAATCGAACCAGCGAGCTCATACCCGACAGCCAAACGCGCTACCACTACACCACGAGGCGGGCAAACAAAAAAAACACCTATAAAAATACAAACTATTACGCCATTACACGAAGGAGTAGGCAGGGAGGATAGAACGCCACACAACAATACGTATTGTCGCAGGTAATTTCGACACATGGAGTTTTAGTTTAGACTTTTTAGGTCATTATGTGTTATAATAATAATTATTATTATAGCGTCATGAAGCCAAAGATGAACTTTAAAAAAAAAATGATAACAGCGAATGTTTCGAAGGCAGATTTAAATTATAATTGTTCTCTCTTTTACATATTATAAAGATCAGTACGCTATTAAACCAGGCCTTTATAGAGAGCGCATGGTGAGGGTCAAAGAGGTTTTAGTAAAAGCCGCTAACCGAGAAAATACCAGCTTTGGAGAATTATGAACGAAAAATGCGGCACCGTTTTAATCAAGTTATTAATGAAAGCGAAAACCGCTCAAAGCGAACGTTTTTTAATGAGAATACCCACGAAAGTATTACTACGTCAAAATTCAGTTTTATACGAGTTTTAAAGTTAAACCAAAGCAATTTCTTGATCTGTAAAATACATTTATAAAAAATTCATATGCTATTTCTAAAGCCATTAAAATAAGTTATCGAAATAATACAATATTATTCTAATTTGTCAATTACTATTATTTTTATTGGCATAAATCCCCTGATCTTTTTGTCCATACCAAGTTTGATTCTTTGACAGTCGCATTACGTTTATCTTTTAGCGAAGGGGTTTTAGAATGTTATTTTCTAGAAAAAATATAAGGACCCTTTTCCTGTTGAGATATAAAAAACGCAAAAAAGAAAATTGGTTAAAATAATGAAATGGAAGATCGATCAGTCACAAATAAAAAGGAAAAAAACTGTATTATAACGAAAAAGGTTCGAAAGACTGTTTTTTTTTTGTGAGAACACACGCGGTTTGTTTGATTTTTTTTCCTGCTACAAAATTAAAATTAATAGGGTTTGATAGTGAAGAATAGCTGGTTAAGTAGTTCTGTATAAAAACTATCGTATTGGCCATGATCCATATGTTAAAAATAGTATTTTTATAAACCGGACTAGACACTAGCGAAAAACTTTCGTAAATAATGAATTATGTAGGTAAAGTAAATTCTGAATATCGAGCGCTTTAAAGTAGGTCTAGAGTAGATAATTTTAAGGTAGGTATAATACTGGTAGTAAGCGTATGCAACATGTTTTCAAGGTTAAAAGCTTCGACGATAAACTTTTGACAAAGAAAATTTCGAAATATGGACCTCCATTATAAATTTAAATATTTGACCGCAGAAAAACAAATTGTACTATTACCAAATTGTAATTGATACATGAGAACAAACTATTTATTTCGGATAATTGAATGTATTATTTTTTCAAATTTCTAAAGAAATTTACCAAATTCCCTGGATATCACAGAACGTAAATAATTCAACCGTCTATCCAAAATTTGGATTGAAATAATATCAGACCGAGGTTTGTGTTCGAAATTTGGACAATATTGTATTAACAGTATCATCTCAGTACAATCAAAGTTATTTATTAAACAATGAAAGGTCGCGCTGTGTTACATCAAGGGGTCACCCATGTAGGTAACGAAATAACTACGCTAAATGGTGACATTCCGAAGCGTTGAGGTGACAGAAGTGTCAATTGAACACTTGCCATAATCAAATCAGACAATTCAATTACCATATCAATGTCATTCTCTTACAATGCGAAAGGGACTACTATCACATTTAGTATTCGCAGCAAACAGAATGATGCTTGTCTGCACATAATAAGATCTTGTCCAGTGTTTGGTCCATTAAACGGGATATTCATATTGTATAAATATATTTAGTACTTCCGTAGCTAACTGCCGTATTTTCGTGGTAACATTTTTGTAACTTATGTAATAATCCGCCGGCCGGTCGCAGATTATCTACCTCATCAGATACACGAACAAATCAATCATGCAAGTCACCTTCGATAAAAGTTATATATATGTAAAAAAAACAGGTTTCATGAAATTCCACTGATCCAGTCGAGAGAAAAATGGGTACTTCCAGCGCACATTTTTACGTCCTGAGGGAATTGTTTTTAGGATTATCTACACATTAAAACATCCACATAAACTTGTCTACCGTGTGTTGTAACACTATATTTTTTGAAAGTGAAAAAGTTTCATTCGCGTATCGGACGACATAGATCAAACAATATACGTTATAGGTCGAAATTTACAATACAAGATTTACAAGTGCGAAGGGGCTAGTTCTTCCTAATGCGTACTTTATACGGGACAGAAAACAGTTTATTGTTCAGAAAACTGTGCAGTCTGTCAAAAGACACGCTAAATATGTGTATTGTTTAAGCGCGATTGTAAGTTATTATCGCATGTTTGTGGACAGGAAATTGTATATATAGCTAATAATGTAAATATGTTTTTTACGTTTTTGAAAGCATACAATATACCAATATTTAAAAAAAACATTAACTGTCATGTCAGCCAAATTTAGAGTCGGACATGCAGTTTTCGTTTTATACGAGACAGTTTTCAGACTGCACAGAAACTGTACAGTTTACTACAGTGAAAGCCCCACCCTTTCCCTAGACTGTTTTAAAGACTATTGAGTCTTTTTTCAGTCCAGCACAACTCTACCGATTTTTTAAAGCTAATCCGCGAAATTTAATAGATTCAGTTTTAACTGGAAAAAGCGGAAGAAAAGAAGGTTAAATACGCGACCAAATGCTTTCATTGCCCCTATCACTGTCTCAGCTCTAAGATTGTCATAAACACATTTACCTCAACGTGCTCAAGGAGCTGGCCCAAATTTACAGTGATAGGGATATTAGTAATTCTACCCCTTTTTTAGTAGTTATATACAACCAACCACGCCCAAAGAAGACGCGGTAGCAACCTCGGCCGAGTCCAAACCACAACATACAATATTCAACCAGTCATCCTATCTGGCGGACCGTTTACTGTCCCGTATAAAGCTAGCTTTAGTTACAACTAGTATAAATTTAGGGGTGTCACTCACTTGGGTATGGCCATGAGGTAGTTGAGCAGCCGCTTGTAGTCGTCCGGCTTGGCGCGCGGTCGCGGCGCGGCGAGGCGGGGAACATGAGCACCGCTCCGCCGCGCCGGTCGCAGCCGCCCGTCAGCTCGGCCAGCCGCTCGTGCAGCAGGGGCACCAGCTCTATAGCGCGCGCGCCCTCCATCGCGCACGCGCCGCCCCCGAGCGCTAAACGAAAACAAAAACATATATAAATAAATCATTTTCACAAGTTTACTAGGCTTCTACTCTCTCTTGTACTCTCTACATCTACATACTTTGGAAATCCCTTTTTTAATTAAGTAGGTATATGTAAAAAAATTCTTCCAACCAACCAGTGTCTGTTAGGCGAGATAATTTATTTATTTAAAACTTCATGTACAATTACACAGCAAAAGTACAAGGGCGGGCCTATTGCTTTTAAGCAATATCTTCCAACCAACCCTCAGTTTTTTCGGAAAGGTCTTTTACGTTGGTTCGGTCATGTAGAGCGAATGGATGATGAAAGAACGGCTAAAAAAATATATGATGCAACTGTGCCTGGATGTAGAAGTCGAGGAAGGCCGAGAAAGACATGGCATGATCAAGTAAAACAAGTGCTTGAAAGTGGGCATGTAAGAAGTCGGAATAATCGACGTGCGTGCATGAGAATATGTATGAAATGTGGAGGAAGCAAGAGAAGTGTGCCAGGACAGAGTGGTGTGGCGTTCTATCCTCTCTGCCTACCCCTTCGGGGAAATGGCGTGATGGTTAGTTAGTTAGTTAGTTAACCCTCAGTTATTTGGTGATGATTTTTATTGTACCGAGTATTGGTTGAAAGACACAGCTTTAAAATTACATAGCATTACTTACAAGATTAATATACTTACTAAAATATGACTGGGGAAATGGAAAAGAGGAAGGAAGGAAAGGGATAGGGAAGAGGATGAATGAAGGATGTATAGAGGTTTGAGGAGAGGTAGTTAATAATTGACTTAAGACTAAAAATTTTAAAAAATCATATAAGCTTTTTAAACTCAAACTTGTTGATTGGTGTGGTGCGTTAAGTTTTTTGTATTGTTGTTTAATTTACATAATTTTTGTATGTATGTTTATTAAATAACGAAATTCAAAATCTATGGAAACATTATAGATATTTCTATTAGAACTCTATTTCGGCATTGTAAATAATTACACAAATACGCAGACGGATTGAGAATTCTTTTCTAAAATATAAAAATAAGTAACCCTCGTAGCATCACGTAAATTAAAAAATCTGCTTTTACTTCAAAGAAATTGTTGCAGCGAAAGAATGTTTTAAATTCCATTAATCTAAAAACGGCTTTAGGGTAGTGAAGTTAAACACGGGTATTATATTTTGAAAGAGGTTTACAAAAGGGAGAAAATGTTATCTTGGATTACTATGTTAATAAAAATATCTTCTTATAAAGCGTAAAGTAAAAGAAACGCGTTAACTATGTAAAATGCGACAGAATCTCACTTTAGACGGCTACAAAAGTAGGTGTCAAATAGTTTATAGAGAAATTGACATATTGATCTACAATTTTCGGCCTACAAAGTGATGTTCCGTTAATCAAATGATTTTTTATCATAAAACATTATACAATTATACATGTGTTGCTGTTTACGTGTCAGATAAAAACAAAAAATTTGCATTACAACATTTTGAGTGTGTTCAAATACTTGTACACAAATCTGGATTTATCCCATGACAGGAGTAGGCAAAGATTTTCAAAGAGCGTTGATTAGCATTGACGGTGAAATAATTGCCGGGTTAAAGATTTTCCTTTGCGACATCAAAATTGAATTCATCCAGTAGACCCTGTCACCAGCTAGCTCTCTCGCCTCCTCCTACGTCAGGCCCGCATCCATCAGCTCCGCCGAATACATCTGTAGGATGGTCATCGACGGTCTGCCAGGACGGCTGTATCCTCTTTCTCTTTACTCATCGTCTCCTGCGTTTAAATATTCAGATTTACCAACACATACACCACACTCCACACACATACACATGACATAACATAACCAATGTTTGCTCACTTCACGTCTTCAGAAATATGTCTTTGTACATTGTGTTGTATATGTTACCTCAAAATTGAAATTCTTAGTTCATTGTACCAAACATAGCACTGAGTGCACAACATTAAAATATAAATAAATAAATTAGAGCCGTCGAAATAATTTGTTATTTCTTGTACAACGTTCGAAATTAAAATTGAAAGAGTGAGTATAAAATATGTTCCATTATATCACTTTCTTCCTCTAAGGTTAATATTGTCGTTGATATATTTTCTAAATAAGAATGAAAACGTTCAAGATCATCGAAATATAATATTTTATTCGGTGTTCAAGATTGTAACTAAACATTTTTTCATTAGCTTTTAAGCCAATTGTGGAATGATTTAAAGCGGAAATACTTGACTGAACAACTTACGTTTGTTCCATAACCCAGTCGATGACAGGTCATAAGCCCTGTTAACGCTTGAATACGCATATACCCGAATTTAAAAGAAAAACCTCTCACATAAGTTTTTAAATACAACTGCCATATTTCATCTGTAATACGTATTAACGTAACATTGTAACTTTGTATTTTATGAATGTTAAAATACAAGTGAGTTAACATACATAAAATACAAAGTGTGTACTTCTTTGTAAGCGTGATATGTATTTCATTACATTTGTAAATACTGTAGACTAAGATGATACACTTGGCTTCTTGAATCATCATCTCTGCATTCACAATATTCATATTATGCAGAACAATGAATAAGTTAAACATTTGCTTTAATGGCAATCTTGTAAACGAAGGGACGTGCCACTTTTTAAAACAAATAATGAGACTTTGTAAAACGTTCGTCAACTGGTCAACTAAAATCATTTGTTTACACGTGTTTCTTGACAACATGTAACTAACTAACTAACCATCACGCCATTTCCCCGAAGGGGTAGGCAGAGAGGATAGAACGCCACACCACTCTGTCATGGCACACTTCTCTTGCTTCCTCCACATTCATACATCTTCTCATGCACGCACGTCGATTTATTCCGACTTCTTACATGCCCACTTTCAAGCACTT
Source organism: Micrasema minimum (assembly GCA_022494985.1). NCBI lineage: Eukaryota > Metazoa > Arthropoda > Insecta > Trichoptera > Brachycentridae > Micrasema > Micrasema minimum. The sequence goes on along the minus strand of JAGVSP010000095.1, from coordinate 58,838 downwards.
GTTTTACTTGATCATGCCATGTCTTTCTCGGCCTTCCTCGACTTCTACATCCTGGCACAGTCGCATCATATATTTTTTTAGCCGTTCTTTCATCATCCATTCGCTCTACATGACCATGTTATCAGAATTATTAGTTTCACAATTCAATAATTCAAGTAGGTCACCATTGATTATTGAAAAAATGTATAATTAAAGTTTATAAATTATATCTAAGAACAGCGAAATAAATGGCGTTTTAATTTAAAAAAACATAAAAAAACTTTATCCGGGGAATAGAAATGATAAACTTCCAAGCATATTTATATAAAAGTAAAGTAAGTTATTATCATATATGGTTATTACTATTTATTTAAAATAGCGATGGCCTGTTTGAAAAATAACTCATTTACTGCTTTCTTAAATGACATAATCACTTAACTACTCAAATCACTTCATTTTTCTAATTAGTTTTACGTTGTCCATCTGAAGTTTGCATTTTGAGATGTCTCCGTATAGAAATAAGCCATCCAAAAACGAAGTACTGGTTAACTTTTTGTTTAGCTATTCAATAAAAAATATTACATAACAAATTAAAGAGTTCAGCTTCAGGCGTTTCCTAGTAGGTGATATAATTCGGTAAGAATTGCAAGCTAAAATGCTTGGCAATTTTCTCAATGGATGACAGAGAGTGTTCATTTGTGGAGCGTCGCGCCATTTTACTGTATATCTGATAATTGGCCGATATGGATTTCAAATACTAGGTGAAATGGGGAATGTTGTAATACATCATGACAGGTCAGAAGCCCTGTAAACACCTAGATATCCATATTCCCTTTTAAACTTCTCGTCTCTGTTGAGATGTCGAATTGTAAAAGTATTACGATTTATTTTCAATGAACAGAACCATTTTTATAAGACTGTGGAACTGAAGGGTAAAAATACTTTTAAAATAAAATATATCAAGTAGAACTTTAAGGACTTTTAAGGGCTTCTATTAACTTGGCATGAGCCAACTCTATAGTCATTTCATTATATTGCATTGATATTTATATATGTAGGAAGCACGTTTCTAAAATCTATATCCTCCATCAACATTGCCTTAATGGCAGCTAAAATAGAAGGGACAGTAACTCTAGTTTTAGATCTTTCCAAACGATTGATAATATTAATACATTTCATGTCACGATTTTTGACAGTCGAGAAGCATTAAAAATGAAAACTACATATTTTGATGTCCGATACCAATTATAATGTCCGCCTCGTAGCATAGTGGTAGCTTGGTTTTTGACTACCGTGCATAAGATCGCGGGTTCGATTCCCTTAGGGGGTCAAAATGAAATATTTACTTACATGTGATTTTATTTCATGCGTTATACCTTAGACTGGTACTGTAATAAAATTATCAATATACAATGCACTTAATGTACGAATGCAAAGCCCTATGCACCATTGGGTGCAGATGAGAGAAAGTAGGAGTAGTAGTTGTGTTATATCCAATTATCGTATATTTGTGAAAACCTTTAATTGGTTTATTCAGTTTGTTATATTTTCAAAAATAGTTTATAATTATTATTGGTTTTCCAAATAAACAAATAAAGAAATTTAAAATTGACGTTAACATTTTTGGATAATGTAATTTTAATTAAAATATTTTAATGCAGCGTATAGTGTAATGCATTCTATAAGGATAATAATAAGAGTTAGTTGATTTCACTATAGAACATAAGTCCACCCAAGAAATATCTAGTTTGTAAAAAACAACAAGCACAATGTTTTTCTAAATCTATTTAAAAAGCGTGCAATATTTCAATAATACTAAAAAATGCGTAGGTTTTCAATGTGTTTACATTCTCAAAATTACAAGACATTCAATATCGAATGAAGTAATACTTCGAAAGAGTAATGTAAACTAATTGTTCTTTATTTTTAATAGGACAAGATGATGTGCGGTGGAAAACATTGCAAGAAAATTAGAAGCAGATATACATATAAAATTAAATTTAATACGATTAGTGTTGCTTGGGGCTATTGGGTAAGGTTTACAATAGTTATTATCGGGCTTAGGAGCTCGCTGGGGGCGCAGATGGTGTATACCGTACGGGATAAATTGCGATACTTCAGTATAAACGAAATTTCTGTATGTATTCTAAAAATTAAATGAGTGTGGTCATTTTAAATATCAATGAAAAAAGTTGTATTCACTTTAACAGCGTAAATAATATACCAAAAAATATTTTTTTTGATTATTCTTATCAATGTTCAAACAGCGCGACAAAAACATTTGACATTTTTCTCGAAAGTTTATGTAGTTCCAGAAATTGTTTTCTAATGTCATAAGAAAAGCATAAAATTTTCTTGGTATATTCTGACTTGCCAATAAAAAACTAGACGGTTTATAACAGTTTATGAATCAGCGAAAGTTGTAAAAGTTGTGTGTTTTAAATTAATTTTCGGGGTATTTTTTAGATTATTACAGCGACCTTCGTGTGAGCATCCAAACTCGCTTGCCTAGTTATACAAAATCTTAGGACTTTTCCCCGCATACCTATACAGACTAACAAAACATTACTTAAGTTATTGTGACAGGTAACTAACTTTACCTACATATTTTAATACATTTCTGATTTCGTTTCGAAATTGAAGTTTAAAACAATAAAGCGCAAAAATATTTCGGTTGCATTTTTGGTGTCAAAAACTGTGTTAAAATAAAGGTTTTATGTATTCATTCCTAAATATATGTACACATATCGCATAGCATAGCATGGTTTGAAAGGGTGGCCGTAAACCTGACAATTCAGATAACGCATAAATGCTTAAATTTCATAGTAGGCATGTGTTTTCATAGTACCCTTTTTTCCATAAATAATATACTCGCCAGTCGTTAATTCATTCAATCATCGGCGTTATACTGGAATACCGTTTCAGTCTTTTTATATTTTTTCAAATGGATTAAAATCGTATGAAACGTTGAGTATGTAGTTTTAAAACAGCATAAAAGGCAACATTTTATCGGAAATAACACATCCATTCCGTGCCCTGGTGACCCAGTTACTCAATACGACAATTCGAAAATAACTTATGAATTATAGATACTACCAAATGTAATCAAATGAGATCTATGCCATAGTTCCTAGGTAAGTGGAAAATTCAGGCGCCATTTTTCTTAAACCACTATTTAAAAATACGTAATTGTAATTCATGCAGTAACAGGAACGGGTTGTGGTATAGGTAAGTTACGAACTTATTAACTGATTAGAACCATGCATAGGTTCAAATCCCGCTACATCACAACATTTCAAGAGAAGTATGCCAAGACAGGGAGGTGTGGCGTTCTATCCTCTCTGCCTACCCCTTCGAAGAAATGGCGTGATGGTTAGTTAGTTAGTTAGTTAACAAAATAATTTGGAGCGTCATAAAAACGCAAATGATAATTTTTACATTTTACAAAATCTCACGATCTGAATAACTTAAGATGCAGGTGAGTATGCATCGAGTGTTTAATTTTAAGCAAGTTTACAAGGGATACTGAGAACCTAGTGATCCTTATTAATTCTATTCACTGTGTCTGAACGTGAACGTTAATCTTCAACTCTAGGTTATCCTGAAGTACTGGCAGTACGTAAGCTGTCAGTTAACGTAGATGGATACCCAAGCTCCGCAATCCGTTAGGAAACGTAATTTCCTGGGCCGGAACCCCGCCATGGTAATGTCAACTGTAATGAAATGTCGGATTGGGTAGCTACTAGGCAGGAGATAGTACGTACACACAGCACACACACAGGTAGTGGCGTTGAAGCTAGTATACAAATGTCAGCGAAGATTCGACCGCAAATTTTAAAAAGTCGTAACGAGTACAAAAACAAGAAATTTGCAGATTTCCGGCAATTAGGTAAATAACATAATGTATTTATGCGAATATTTAAAGAAATTATTGTTTTTATTTAACAGTTCATATAAATAGATATTTTGCCATATTATTGATGCCACGATGGTTTGTTCATGTGGAGCGAATGAGTGATGAAAGAACGGCTAAAAGAAGTTTAAATGCAAGTGTGCCTGAATGTAGAAGCCGCGGAAGGCCGAGAAAGACATGGTATGACCAAGTACGTCTAGTACTCTCTGCCTACCCCTACGGGGAAATGGCGTGATGGTTAGTTAGTTAGAGAGATAGCATTTTAACAGCATTCAATCTACTTTCGTCTTTTTTCCCCAACTCCATGCTTCGCTTCCATACATTCGGGGTTCGTACCAGGACTCCATTATGAACTGCTAATTTAGCCTCTTGCGATAGACGCTTATTTGCTACGACAGACTTTAAGGCACCATTAACTCTGTTACCGGCACTAACCCTCCTTTCAATATCCTTGTCCATATTTCACGCTCTAGTAAACATAATACCCAGATAACAAATTCTTTTACCTGTTTCAAACTACATATCGACGCCTCTTACGTATTATATCGTAACCCACAAAATGCGATTTTACAGGAGGAGCATTTGAAAATTATTTTCGTTCATATGCATTTGTTGTAGATACGACAAAATACGCCCCAAAAAAGCCCTTATTATTGGCAAAATATTTTTTTTGTTTTGGTAGAATTAAAAATATAGTTAAATACAGACGAAATCCACCAAAAACTCAAAATCGACGATTTGTGGGTTACGATATTATACGTAGGAGGCGTCGATATCTCTATTTACCACAATCTTACATTTAGTCATATTTACCACGAAATTGGACTTTTGCACGTTCTTTAGCAAGTTGCTCTGCTTGCACAGATCTCAAACCTTTGTAATCAAGGACTGCATTGTAAAAGAGTGAGACAACAAGTTTGTTGGGAGAAATCCCGTTCTTTTCCCCGATCATTTTCAGTCCTCCGATTTGCATAGGACCCAAAATATTTTCTTTTATTTAGTTTTTACAAAAATGAAATGGAGGATATAGAACGAAAAACTAACCGCCATTGTGCTTAAGGTCCAGATATAGAAAGACCATTTCGGAGTGCGGTAGTTTGGGACCTAAGGGAAGATAGCACTCGATAGACGCCAAGTGAATCGGAAATGAGTGGGACATGAGGGTGTCAAGTCTCCCTTAACTCTAATAAACTCCACAACGGGAACAAGGACACGAGAGAACTGTCAATAAATAAATAGACACTGTCAGCAATATAAAACGGTCATTTTTTATTATCCGATATGCCAACTGTTTCAAATCTCCTCATTTATCAACTGTCGTCTTATTTTCATACACTATGTTCTTGGAATGGAATATTATTTAGAGAATTATCGTAGCGAATATACATAGTAACAAAATACCGAACGCCCGTAATTGCATAACAGGGTAGGTAAAACAGAAATGGTGGAGGTGTTCGGATGTTCATAATTGATATTTAATAAACTAAATATTCACAAATTATTAAGATGATTATACATATATGTTACATTCTCTCGATTTAAGCTTAGACTATGATGTTCTCTGCATAATCTATACAATGATGTTTGTGTGAAAGCACTAAAAAAATAAAGAATTGAATTGAACATATTTTAACCAACATTGGTTTGAAGACGTGGGTATCATCACCAACTTTTGCACCTTATTTGAACTAAAAAAAACCTCACCATATTTAGATGTGTATATTTCTATCGGTAGGTACGTATAGAACATTACCTACACATTTATCCAACTACTATATCCCATGGGCTTCGATTGCCAACTAGGTCAAGAAAATTAACATTAAATTAATTACTTATACTCGGTTTTAACTAACTATTGGGCCATTTTCCCGAAGGGTTAAACAGAAAGGATAGAACGCCACACGCCACGTTCTGGCGCACTTCCTTCACTTCCCCCAAATTCATACATTTCTCATGCACGCACGACGGTTATTCCGACCTTTCGCATGTCCACTTTCAAGTACTTACTTGTTGAACTTCTTGATCATGACATGTCTTTCTCGGTTCTTAATTCGCTGAGTAGTTTGCCAGGGAAAGGTATTCGATTTTAGTGCAAGAGTTCGATTTACGATAAATAATTAAAATATCTAAAAACACAAGGTTTCGATAGAAGTAAAATATTCCCTGCCTACGTGAAGCTGAAACTATTTCATAAATAAACAACTAATGATGTTTTTAAGTCAATAGCAATAATTATTGATGATTAAATGAGGAGAAATAATTTAGAAAAGGGAAATCATAATATTATATCAAATATCATAAGATTGGATATATACGTTTTTTGTATAAAAAATGGACCCATACAAATTGGGGCGCCAAATAATAAATAAGCAATAAAATTGAAATAGGTACATAATATAATTATATTACACGATGTAATAAAAACAATTCTTATCGCTTGCAAAATCCACAGGATGGTGGTACGCTATCTAAGTCTTGTTATTTAAAATAAATAAAGACATTTATTATCTTCTTTAAACCATTTTGTATTGTTATTCCTGTTGGTCTTCCGTTGAGACGAGTGGTGCTGTATCGGGAAACGGAACCCGGACGTGAAATACAAACAGTTGAACAACTGGGCAACTGAAACAACGAAACTTTTAACGATCTCTCCGCAATAATCTCGATCACTAAAAACACATTAAAATACATATTACAATTTACAATACTATGCGGCAACGAAAAAAAGGGCGATTTTATTATAAGTTTGAAAAAGAGTAAAAATACAAATGATTGAGGGTGGAAGCAAACTTAGAAATCTCCACCAAAAACGGAAACTGAGGTACTGATGCCATCTTAAAGTTTATATTTAAATCTACCTACTAAAAACCAGCGTTAATAAAATTAAAAAAAACTACCAAAATCGAGTTTGATTTAAATAATATAATGTAGAGTTCTATAAAATAAATGCCAACTCAATCAACGGAGATTAGTTTGCTTCTAATACGTTCAATTATACAAAACATTATTTGCATCTTTATATTACTTAATACGATACAAATTTAAGGCAGTTTAAGCATATTATTATTTACAAATCACCTAAATTCACCTTTAGCCAGGAATACAAAAAAGATTTTCAGAATTATTATAAGTACGGGAAATCAAATAGGATATACAGTGTAATTTCAGAGAAATCCTTTGTTTCAGAACAAAGGGAGTCGAAGTAATTTGTCGGCTTATCCTTACGAAAATCGGAAGCTCTTTATTGCGCGAATAAAGCTAATACTATAATTTCATAGAAAAATAGCCGAGTTTTCTAGTGAAACCGAATGAATAAAAATACATTCCGTAAACTACGATAGTTTTTTTTAAAGATTTTTACATTAAAAAAATACAATACAGAAAGTTATTTTCAATTTAAATACCATCCATTTTTGATACTTGTTCAGGGAAAAAGGCTATTGGTTCCAGGGGTGATTTTAATTAATGCAAGAAATTGATTTCACTTAAATATTCAAAAAATACTCGATACTGCTTATAAAATTTTGATAAGAACACTTCGCGACGGCTGAACGTTAATAAGGTACTTTGTATACATCGACAAACAATACCTTTGTGTACATTTAAATTTTGTACTTGGAGAATTAAAAAACGATAGATAATGCTACTACTGTTCTTCTATATCCGTATCCAATGGTGCATAGGGCACTTGCATTGATATAAAAAGTTTAGTGAATCTTGATAAATTGTTACATTAAAAGCAAGATAATCAGTCTTACGCTTAAGCGTCAGTCCAAGGTATCACATATATGAAATATTTTAATATGAAAATCACATACATGTAAATATTTGATTCATCATCATACCATATCCGCTCCCTATGTGGAGCATATGGATTCCACAAACGGCATCCAAGCCAAGCGATCGGCCGCCAGTTCCCGTGCGTCCTCCCAAGTCAGGTCCACGTCCCGCAACTCTGACGCTAACTGCCGACGGAATGTCAACAGTGGACAAAATTGACTTCCATCGAGAATCGAACCCGCGACCTCATGCATGGCAGCCCAATGCGGTACCCTTACACCACGAGGCAGACAAATAAAAATGGTAGATAATAATTGTACAGGATCAAACGGAACTTTACCATGTTATTATTTACGAATTGATGGATATATACATGGTGTACAAAAAATCGTAGTACAACCCGCTGGTGAATCTACATAATTTTTGGAGTCATCAAATGTGTAATATGTCTTTTGAATCTAAGCTTGAAAAAAAATTTTTTTGTTCTCATAAAATCAATTCTTATTAAAGTGCGGTTTATATATTTTATGGATACTATTAATTTGACTAAATAAATTATATTTGATAACAATTTGCAAAAATTTTCGAAATTTTTATTTTTCAAAATCAACTCCAAATATGACGTACATTCACTGGTTTACCGCTTGTACATCGAGTTTTGTTACACCATGCATAAGGGCTGGTCTAGAGGAGCAATCGATAAATAACAGCCCTCTTATCCGAAGTTGGGTTGAGAGCAAATATGTATGTTTAAGGTAGTGCTTTCCTCTCTATCGAAGGTTTGGAGTGCCTAATTCTACCCAACTGCAAACTGGGTGCATTGAATCGTATTTGGTATGTTGAAATACATTTCTACAAGGTATGGCTCAAAAACATTGACCACATCAAAATAAGGAGCAGCATGGTAATTATTATATATGTACAAATTTCCGGACGTTATAAAAGTTAACATTGGACGGAAGAAATATGCGTAGACAATAATGTAGACGTAAAAAACCGTTGACGAATTGTATGAATTGATAAAAAAAAATACCGTTGAAGTAAAAAACAAAATAAAGATACCGATTCATTTTAACAATCATTCCCATCCCATTTTGGGATATACAATAAATATTAGCGAAACATTTGACCAGTGCGCACTTTTTAAACTAGAACGTTGACCCGTCATTATGTTTCATTTGAATACACTACAACATTATTACTACTACAATAATATAATACAATGGGCAGGAACTATATTGGTCTTGAGAATACTACTAAAATAGATAAGTAAAACACAGATAGATGCACAGTAAATTAAACGTATTGGCAATTAAAAATATATACCAACAAAAATACGGAAATTTTTTATTATATATTGAAATCGATTGTATGATAATAATGACAGTTTTTTTAAAACTATAACAACGTATAATAAACGTTAAATTAAACTAACTAAAAAAACAATCAAATATACAATTGTCAAAATGAAGTAAAACAGTTTGAATTTGAATGTTTCCGCACCAAAGGTAGATTGTATGTGGGAAGTAATTCTGAAGTTCCCTAATCAGTTGAATATTTGCACATGGTCCAAACAGTGATAGCAGACAAAGGAGAAGCGGCGTGCGGAGGGCGCGGGTGGGGCGACGACCTTGGGGCGGGGCGGGGGTAGGGGGCTACCAAGAGGGCGGACTTTCATCGATTTTTATGCAACGCGCACACCGACCCGACACTGTTCCGCCTACCACGAATTTTTGGCATCTTCACAAAATCCTGGCGAAAGGGCGAACACGCCAAGGGAGAAAGAACCAGAGGGAAAAGACAAATCGTCCCCTTTCCCGAGGTGGCGCGGATCGAAACTGTGCCGGGTGGTACGGCGTGTACAGTAGTAGTACAGTACATGTGACTAACTCTTTACGTTTTTCCTCCATTCAAGGTTACGTGGCCTCACTTGACCGCGACCCGCGACACCAGAGGACCGCTTTAAGTCCGCGGGCCACCGGTCACCGTGCAGATCTGCAGAGTGGGTTCTATTCATCGCATCTCCAAGATCCATGCACTTGACTAAACAGATACGTTAGAAAGTACTCAGATACTGTTAACACGTTATATCATCGTCATCATTCCATGTCTGCTCCCTATGTGGAGCATAATAACGTATCTACCATTATTTATATGAATTATTACTGTTGTATTCGTCTACCGTTTACCAGTAGTAAAATGAGTACAAAAGACAACAAAACACTATTTGTTATATCAAGGGAAATGAAATTTGTAGAAAATACGAGGGCCTTGTTCATTATTAGAAAAAGAAATTACACCGGAGTTCGAGACGAAATTTTTATCTTTTGAACAAAATTTTTGATACGTATTGAATTTATTAATACCTACATTTATTTTTAAAAAATGTGAAATAAATGAGTAAGTACTCATGTCGGAAGTTCCGTGATTATTAAATAAATCTTGCAAACAAGTCCATTGATTTTAAAAATTATGTATTACCGTCCATGTCAAATGGTTTCCTTCATAATGTAGTATTTACTTGCATGATTCGGCTGTCCAGTTTTTGTCAGAGATCGGGGCTAGGCAAACTTGCGAGACAGACTGAGTTAGTAAACAGTAAACAGTAAACAGCCAAGTCTGGAGTCAACGTTCACATACAAGATACAAGATAATAGTAGTGCCTCGGATGGGAACCGGCTGCGGCTGCGGCTGTGCTAATGGCCCATTCGTAAAAAACTACACGAGTTACGAAACTAAAGCATTTGTATTGTTTACTACACAATGACGATATTATTGAGAAAATACTAGGATAATGAAAAGCCGAAAAGGCACTAAATCCACGTACGTGAATTGAATTTGTTAGTTTACCGAGATTGAAAGATATCGTGACGAATCCACATATTTAGAATGAATTTACTGATAATTTACGGACAAACAATGTGTCATTTGCTAACAAATTATTATTCTAAGTGGCCAAATCGACACAAACTCTGATATCCATACACTTAGTCCAATTTAGATACAAAACCAAGCCATCTTAAGCTATTCTGAATTTACTTAAGATTTAATGAATAATTAGAGTTTTACGAGTACTTCGGAAATAATACAATTTTTATGATGTAACAAGTATCCAAGTTTATTGCGTTATTTTACTCTCGCACGCGGGACGAGACGAAAGCAACCGTGTTATTAACTAACTAACGAACGGCCTTTATACTGATAGTACGCAAATAGGTGCGTTGCGTATGGTAAGTATAATATACTGAAACCTTATTGTAAAGATTACACACAAGATAGCGTTACGTTATCCGTAGCATTCCAAAGAGAAGAATGTTGTTAATGATATTTCACAAATTAATAACACCGAAGTCTACATACGTCTAACTAATGTAATACACAATCTTCTGTAGATCTTAGTTTAATGTTATGGTCCAGAGTTATAGACGCACGTGGACTTGTCCTGGGAGGAAGCGCGAGAACTGGACGATCGCTTAGCTTAGAGGCAGTTTGTGGAAGCCATATGCTTCGCATAGGGAGCGGAATTGGAATGATGATGATGATGATGTCAGTGGTATAAAGTATCGTTGATTATTATCAAGAAAATAAAGTCAAATATGAATAGTGGCCAAACGGAAGTAATATTGCATCGCAAAACATAAATATTCTCATCTGCAATGAGCGATGTTGACAGTTGGTCGTTTGGTTCAACTCAATGCTCCTTTTGTGTCTCGCAAGACTGCTCACAAGACGCTTTCCTCTACTCAGAGCGTGAAATGTTTATCCAGAGTATCGTGCAGTTTGTATGCACGCCGTGCCGCGGGGAGAATCAATCTGGCCGACACTCCGGTCTTCTGATGCAAGCACCTTAATTTGATGATTTACGATTCGCGGCCATAAGTTATATGTAGCTCCGTGAACTCGTTTCGGAGGAAGAACAATAAAACAGTCTCCAAATGTATCAATACTAAACAGAATCACGTTTCCGACTACTTAGTATTTTAATTGCATGAAAATTTTATTAAGTTAAAAGACAAACTAGACTTTAAAAACTTTGCTTAGTAGGATTCCGGTTTCAATGAAGTGCCGTCTTTATTACTTCTACCGAAAACGCTGGATTTTGTTAATAAAGTTGCATTACGGCTAATGACCCGCTTTTCAGTGCTCGTACTTTAATAACTTAATATAACAGTCAGGCAGTTTCTGCGGAGCAAGAGAAATATAAAGGCGACTTATATAAAATTCCCTCTATTTCACTATCCACGTATTTCGGTTCGTTGTGGTGCTGCGCTCCAACTGTTTGCAGAGGGATCGGATAGGATCAACAGAGGCACTGCTGGGGATTCGCAACCGACTGCCGTGTGCCATGTCACATCACATGCACAACAATCAGGGAGGAAAATAAACAAAAAGAGATCAGCTGACGAATAATAAATATACAGGGGATCCACCCGCGATAAAACGCGTCGTTGCACTATAAGTACTGTTTAGTGTTCAAACATAATGTATTCATATGTTGTTCAAAGTAAAGGCGACTGGAAAAGAGGATACAATTACGATATTTTTTAAAGATTTTTCTACACAATTTTATGTTAAAAATAGTGCACACTCACATACAATTGATATCTAACAATTTGTCATATTCATTGAATGTTCAAGTCTCCACAATAATTTACAACAAAAACAAACTAATTATCTGCGTCGTATGGCGAAAGTTTTCTAAAATGCGCCAAAAAAAGGAATTGTTAAACATTTTATTAATTTAAAAAATTTGCACGGTGGAATTTAGGAAGAGTGAGGTGGAATAGAAAAGCATTATGCTTTTTACGATAAGCGATGATATAATTTTAGTTATGATTATTACGCAGCGTAAAAACGTAATATGGAAGAAATCGTTTTACACCAAACACGATTTGATATACAACCATCAATGATGGCCGCCAGAATATGGAATTATTGTGCCACAGAATTAGTACGTATACTTTTCTATGATTGCGGCAATCGCATGTGTTTTCGAGAATCATGACCAGCAAGTTTCTATGTTGGATTCAACAACTACATAGGCAACTATTACTTAATAACTTTTATCATCACACAAATTATACGATTTATTACAATTATTTTTAATTTATTTTTCAATTATAATTTTCATTGTGTGACCCTTTATAGGTCGTAGGCCATAAACGGGTTGTTTTGAGCCTGGCAACATTTGTATTTGTAAGTAAGTAACATTCTAAATTGTAAATTCCCTTGTGGAGTTTAAATATTCTCAGATAATGCATAAAGATCTTGAATCTAACCAACTGCCCTGAAATTTGAAAATATTAAAAAAGATAACAATAAACGAGTCACATTGTGCTTTGAAGTTAATTTGTCCCGTGAAGGGTAAACGGGTTTTTGGGAGCAATAAACAAGACAAAGATAAGAGATATTATATAATGTATTTGAAAAAATGTTAGATTATCTTATTTAGTAAAATAAAAATCTTTTATCCTCATTTAGTTCCAAAATTACAGCATCAAAAATAAATTGTGTGTTTACTGCGAAATCAAACGGGCCGAACCGTTTTGTTTTTCTAGGAAAGTGTTTCCTAGAAAATGAATATTATTTTGCTTGTTTATACAACAAACAGTTGATACAAAGAAAATTTATTATAGCGGGAAAAGTTTTTAAATAAATAGGAATTCATACCACTTGATTTTTTGTCATATATTCAAAGGAAAAATGATATTAATCCTTAATTATGAGCTTTCAAATTAAAAGGCGATTTTTCTCAAATCTTTCTCAAAATCCTCTACATTCATACATCTTCTCACGCACACACGTCATTATTCCGACTTTTTACATGTCCACTTTCAAGTACTTGTCGTACTAAAATCATGCCATGTCTTTCTCGGCCTTCCTCGGCTTTTACATCCAGGCACACTTGCATTATAACTTTTTTTAGCCGTTCTTTCATCACTCATTCGCTCTACATGACCGAACCATCGTAAGAGCCCTTTTAATTTTGTCCATAATGCTTATCTCAGCCTTGCACTCTGCTCTAATTTCGACATTTGTACACCTATTATACATAGTCCTACCACACATTCGCCTGAGAGATCGCATTTCAACAGCATTTAGTCTACTTTTGTCCTTCTTTTTCCAACACTACGCTTCGCTGCCATACATAAAAGTTGGTACCTGAACTCCGTTATGTACTGCCTATTTTGCTTCTTTTGATAAGTTCTTATTTGCCACTATCGATTTTAAGGCACCATTAACTCTCGTTTCCGGCACTAACTTTTCTCTCAATGTCCTTATCCACATTTCCGTCTCTTGTAAACATACTGCCCAAATATACAAATTATTCAACCTGCTTTAATCTGTCTCCATTTACTATAATCTTACATACAGTCATATTCACATTTCTTTAATTTCATTTCGTAAACGTTTGTGACAAAGGACTCCAGCTCTTCTTCGCTATCAGTGTTAGTTTGATAAAATTTTCTTGCAATGTGTTTGATTATACACAAATAGTATAAAAATATGTCAATTTTCATAGAACAAACTTGTTTTTAGATCAAAGAAAGACTCCGCGATAAAGACCTAGAATTGCGCGATTGTTCTGTTAGAGTTGTAATAAATACTACTTCTTTCCCCTTAAACTTTTCATTTTATGATCTACAATCCAATCCGATGTCTAACTCTTCCAGTAGACCACAACCCGGAATACTGTTTAAAGATCCGGTAGATTCTAATTAAGAATAAATAATAACATTTTGTTAAATTATAAACTTGGTCAGCAGATGAATCATTCAACGTCGCCAGAATTCATATCACGATGATTAGTCAACTGGACAATTCATACCAATAAAGTACTAGGTATTTTGACCACGAATGATTCCCTAATGAAGCCGACTAAGTATACTTTTTTTATCTAAAATTTTGAGTAATTTATTAATTATTAACGCATCATTTTTTCAACGTAATATTTTACAACAGAACATAGTAGATTTTTTCAACATAATAATATTGTATAAAAGATTATATCATAATCTTTTATACAATAAGTGTAGCTTTTACGCTTTTGTAGTTGATAAAGTTATACCAAAGATATTTCCAAGTGATGCAATGCGTTTACCGGGATGAATAATGTCACCCGAGCGTCAAACGCAATAATAATAATATCTTGGAGCTGAGGTAAATAGCAAGTCAAGTGAATAATCCGTTTGCATTCATTTCCAAGACGTACAAAGTAGAAAGGTGGAGCGACGTTTAGCGGGTAAAGCTTTTGTGAGAGCCGTAATATCCTTAGATTTTTCAATACTAAGGAAAACTTTGATCCAGGAAAAAAAATTAATGGAAAAAATATCACAGTTTCTTGATTTAATTTTTAAACTACATATAATATTTTTTTCGTTAGTAGTATTAAATTTACGTCATGATATTACTATGTTTTTAGTATTAAAAAACCATAGATCTCGGCTTTGATAACAATTAATTTATTAGTATCAATTAAGAAATCATTAAAACAAGACCTTGTTTGCAAAGGTATACGAAAATTTAAAAACTTGCTATTGTACTTTATTGATTTACTTCTCAAGTTCGAATGAAATAAAATGCTTAAAAAATATTTTGGATTAATAAATAATTGAATCTGTAAAACTGGTAGCCATCTTAGAAATTAAACTTGTGTGTTAAAGTGCGTTATCGCATTTTCCGTCAAAAGGATTAAATTTGATGCTTTGCTTTCTTATTAGTTTAGCATACCATATTGGTATAACAAAAGCCCTTTGTAAAGTGTATTAGATTGCTTTATTATGCTGAAAAGGGTCAAAGAACGGCTACGGCGCGCGGCGTGAATGTTTTATGATTTTGATGATCAAACAGCAACAAAGAAAAATGTTATTTTGCAGTCAAAGAGTTTTAATAGGTCCTCAGCATGCTAATGAACGCTTTGATTACCTAGTCATGGAAAAATGCTAGTTATTCAAAAATAACACTTTTTACTACTACTACTTTCCCTTATCCGCACCCAATGGTGCATAGGGCACTACATTGGTTCCCATACCAAGTGCAGTGTATCTTGATCATTTTTTTACATGAAGGTAAGATGATCAGTCTTATGCTTCAGTACCAGTCCAAGATGTCACATGAATTATTAATATTAATATCACATGCAAATAAACATTTCATGTTGACCCCCTACGGGAATCGAGCCCGCGACCTCATGCGCGGTAGCCAAATGCGCTACCACTATGCTACGAGGCGGACATTTTTTTTTTTTTTTTTTTTTTTTTTTTTTTTTTAAATTTTATTTAACCACCTCAACAGAGGCCCAATTACAGAGGGGAACAACGTCACAAACACCCAGGCTTGAGAAAAATCACTTTTAATTTTTGTGTTCTCACCGGGAATCGAACCCGGAACCTCCGTATCGTGAGTCCAGCGTCTTAGCCATTACGCTACGGAGGCCGCCGATTTTAAGAGACTTTTTAGATACATGGTATTTATTTTAATTTTGTAATTTTATAATCGTGACGTGATTATGTGAAATTAAATATATGAACGAAACATTTAATCACACAAAAATAATAATTACTGCAACATTAACGAATTATTTATCTATAGAAATAAAACTTTCAAAATCTCTAACTAAAATTCTCAATTATTCTAGTGCTTATTTCGATATTACCTTTTAAATTATTACAATCGAATAATATACATTCGTGAATTCGTGAATGTATATTATTCAATTGCATACATTCGTGAATTCGGTTTGTGAATTGTTTAAGGGTCTAACCATAAAACCCCACAAATCGCGCAGATGTTTGGGTCACTTTTTATCAGTAAAATAGTCACCATACGAAAGTTAAAAATATGTAAAAAAACTTATTCAATTCGCTTGTCATTTTAGAAGTTAGCAAGTAGATTAAATATTTCAATTTCTATTAAAAATGGTCCTATTATGGACAGTAAAAGTTTCTTCCTTCCGTTCCCTTATCTGCTAATAATGTTGCAGAGGGCATTACATTGTTACACCAAGTGCAGTGTATCTTAATCATGTTAATTACTTACGCAAAAATTAACTTACTAAAATAGTCATGAGATAATCAAGCATCTACGGGTACCGGGATAAAGGCTGAAGCTTCAACAGAGATAGGGGTAACTATCACATTTTGAATGGTTCATTTAATAGTTCTCGATTGAGAAAACGATTCAAACTATGTATGTTACTTGAATAGATGTTATTGGATGCAAGATTAGCAAGTGAGTGTCCATGCAAGCGTGATAGGTGTACGGTAAGCGCAATTCTCTGCAGCAGTTACATTGGTAACTAATATACGAACTTGAATATTAATATAATGGTGAACAGATTATTTTGTCACTGAAAAACGGGATCCTATAGGGCGCAAGATTTTGGGCCGTAGGTAGTACAGACACGTCTTTTCAATTTCCAGTATGCGACATCGCTAACTTCATTCGGTACTTTGCGACAGAATTTGTATGGCGTCAAAGCAAAAGTAATGAATGGAGTTCGCCATATCGCATGTCCGGAACGTCCAAAGTTGTGTTTGCGCTAGTCTACAAGGTTCGCTAGAATTCATGCAGCAAAGAGTGATGGTCGTATGTCGTATTGTAGCAACATTCTCCGGTGCAGTAAAATATTAGGGTCTGCGCACTATTCACGGACATGAGTCTTATGACGGTTCATACATTATTTTGTCACCCGACAGTCGATAATTAGCTCATAAAGAAAGTCATGCGGCGTAAGCATACCTAAGGTTGGCAAGAGTACAAGCAAAGAGTGATGGACGCATGGTAGCAACATTATCTGAGGCAGCTCGCACTCTTCACGAACTAGAATATTGACAATGGGTTTTTAACACATCAGTGGTGGTGCTAGAACATCCAAATACATTGGTAGTAATCTTTTAAGTTTATTATAATCCAATATAAACTACTACTACTTTCCCTTATCCGCACCCATTGGTGCATAGGGCACTGCATTGGTACACGAAGTGTAGTGTATCTCGATCAATTTTTATAACATGAACGTAAGATGGTCAGTCTTACGCTTCATAACCAGTCCAAGGTATCACACATGAATTATTAATATGAAAATCACATGTAAATAAATATTTCACGTTGACCACTTACGGGAATCAAAGCCGCGACCTTATGCACGGAAGCCAAATGCGCTACCTCTTTTACATCTTATACCAAAAAATTATTATGAAAATTTTATGTTCCAATTTTTTTTTTCATGTATACTTTGATAAAAAATGTTACATTATTACTTTCAGGACAACATCATTATTTTTAATGTACATAATATGTGTGTATGTGTCATGTATCTTTATAAACATTCTTTGACAAAATGTTGAATAATCTATTTGGCGCTATCATTTTAAAATTTAAATTATAAAACATAACATATTTTTAATACAAAACAATGGTTTTTTATATCTAAAAACATTGCAATTGAAGATAAATAATGATACTTAAACTAAGCCCATATGACGCAAACTTTTGAAGTTTTGAAATATAATGTATAGCCCATAAGTTAGGTGATCTCAAAAACGACCACTTTTATCATTTGCGCGTTAAAGGGTAAGAGAAATTCATGGGGTGAAAAAAGTTGGCAAGAGAATTTTATACAAACAATGATGCATTCATTATCTGCTGCAGTTAATATAATACATATATGGTCAGCGCTATCTCTGCGAACATTAATTTGATAATCTACGTATATTATCTTATCAAAAGATAGTTATGGGGTGCAAGAATAAGGTTAACAAGTACATGCAGAGTGCAGAGCGAAGCTAAGTTGAGAGCATCACACCACGTGACTCGCGGCCCGCTTTCCCATACAAACGTATTCCTCGATTTTATCCCTGGATTTTAACATTAAATCAATGATTTTTTCACACGTTTTAGATATCGACCAGATGCGTGTGTGTATCGTCTTATTTTTTAAATAGTTTATTTATCTCCTTTAACAAAAAAAAAAATTTTAAAAAAAATAAGACGATGCAAACACGCATCTGTCGATATCTAAAATGTGTGAAAAAATCATTGCTCTAATGTTAGACTCCAGGGAGAAAATCGAGGAATACGTTTGTATGGGAAGCGTGCGCTCTTTTAAATTGTCTTGTGCAGTGGTGACTAACACAAGTTCTGTGCGTTGAGCCTGCGCGCCCGGCGCGGCGTGTTGTGCCAGCTGTGCGGGCGGCTGGACGGGCCCCCGTCGTCCGCCGCTCCCGCCCCCGCTTCGGAGCTCGCCCTCCGCCCCCGGCACCCCCGCATCGGAACTCACTCAGGCGCCAGACCCGTCCATCGCTGCACTCCGACACGTATTTTTCGGTATTTTAATCGAAATGCACTACAAAACTGACAAAATTGATTTCACTGATTGAAAAAACGTAACACATAAAAACACATTACTGTTTAAATTATATTCAACCTAGAAATAAAATATTTTCGTTGCTATTTTTTTTAAATCTATTTAAATTTCCATATAGGTACTTCAATTCGTAAATACTATTTTTAGTTGAGCCTAAGCGTTCTTTTGGTTCTTGAAAATATGTAAATCAAGTCGTAGAGAAGTGGGGATTCGAACCGGGAATCTCTAGAAGACCGCGACACTATCACTAGGCCACCACCCATATTGATTATTATTACGTCTTTATGTCGCGGGAGTAAAACGCAGAAATTTTCATGGAGTTACGTAAATGGAAAGTAATTTTGGGTATAAATGAACTCTCAAAACAGACTAAACTATTTAATCGAATAAATCCGAAAAAAACTGTATTTTTTATCAGATATTATTGATATCCCAACAGAGACAGAGAAACTCTGGAGACGAATGTAGATTATCTAGGCGTTTACAGGGCTTATGACCTGTCATTGTCTGGGTTAAGTGACCACTTGATGTATTACAACATTCCCCATTCCGCCCATCAGCTGATAACCATACATTACAAATTTCGGAACATCTATTAGTATGAATTATCATGCCACGTTTCACTTTACAAGTGATTTTCTCACTGGTGACATCTGTTGAGAAGATTGTTAAGCATTTTTGTCTACAAGTATTTGTACACATTCAAAATGTTGTATTCTTTATGTTTGAATTGACTATCGTGGGTAATGATATCGACATAATAAGACAAAACATTCCACGAATTCGTAAGGTTATTTTAGATTATCTAATCAATTGAAACATTAGCCGTACAAAAAGTTTATTTGTTAGCCTAATACTCAATTCCGAAAAAACTTGCTCATATCAGTCAAGTGAGAAGAAAAAAGAAACTTGTAATGTTCACTGTTCACGGTAGGATTATGTATGTAGGTAAAATACAGGGCAGTGGGATATTGCTACTGACATGTGCCTAACATCAATTTGCAACCAAGATGCGTCGATGTGTAAAAAATGATTATAAGTTTTCTAATTAACGTACTGTAAAAAAACTCTCTAAGAAAGTGGGGACTGATAGATTAATAAATACTGTTTGATACATTTAGCTACGAAACACGGCGAAATGAAAAATAAGACCAAGAACTCAGAAAAAAGCTTTTCTAAAAGCCAATCGACTTCTGGAACTTAATTTACGGATTTACTAAACTTTTCGTACGATTTGGAAATACTTATTTAATTAAATTATTTATATTTGTTTCGTAGGTAACACACGTTCGTCCTGCTGACTTGCGTGGATTTCTCAAAAAACATGATTCGGTAGGATGTCTTGATATATTGTTCTGGCCGAAGTATCTTGTCTTAACAACAAATTAATATTTAGAAGAGTAATGGTAAGGAAATTACAGATATTATGGTATTAACGTAGAATTTTTTTTATAAGTTAAAGAAAAGGAATTGGCAAGAATACTGGCATCTAGTGGTGTACACATGCTTCACATAGGAGCGAACGTAGTGAAAAAAGGAGAAAGAAGTTAAAAGCTGAGTGTGATATCTTTTAAACTTCAAAACAAAAGAATTGTCTCGCTTTAAAATTTCAACGCCAACGAAATAAGTTTGTGATCTCGATTTTACCCATTTTTAATAAATTAAATTCTACTAGTTAGTTTTGTTTGCAAGTGACGCGTCGACACTTTATAGTCGCAAGATGTTTTGCCTTAAGTTGAAAACAGGAAGAAAGCTTCGGAAATCGTATAAAAGCCAGTGTAAACATTTACCTGGCTGAAATTGTCGCTAGATAGACTATGTTTCTGAAGACATTTATTCGTCTAAACTCTAAACTCTAAACATCCGGCTTAGACGCGAGAAAAATAAAATGACAACTTAAATTCGCCTATACCAGGAATAATTCATATATTTATAATGAGTAAAATATCATAATTATAATATTCTTTGTTACGTTAAATAACCTCTAAACATAAATTATGTTCACTTTTTGAAATATCAAGCATTGCTTAACAGATAAATTATTTATCTCAGCGCCTAAAATGTTTTTGAATGTGTAGGGATTGATACTGTTATACAAAATCGGGTGCTAAGTATTAAATCATTTTACGTATGGGCCAAAAATAAAATGACTAGATATGGGGAAATGGCGGGATGGTAAGTTTACCTGTCTACTTACCCGTGGTTACTTACCTGTCTCCCTTCATATTAAACCCAACACACAAATCCGCACCCTTACACTGGATTCTTCGATACTTCAGTATATAGGTACCTACTAATTTGAATTTATGTTCCATGTTCGAATCGAATTTTGGCTGGCTACTGTTTTAGGACTCTCTGGAAAAATATATGTTAAAGACGCCCGGGCCTCTAATTTTCGCAGAAAATTATTATTTAATTCCGCTAATTTACACCAAACACCCTATTGCGTATCTCCACCGCCCTCTACTGAACCAACAAACAACATCCCGTCCCACCTGAAGCCGCTGCCACGAGGAAATCAAGAGCTTATTTCATTTTGTCAATTGGAACCTTGAGTGTTCTTGTATATGAGGTATTTGGCTTCCCCTGCGCTACTGTCGCTTGCATAATACTATTATTGTTATAAGGGGAATCTATCCTTTTCCTTCCTTCCTTTTATCCCTATGCGTACTTTATATTGCACATTTTCTTCTCCAGGTTCTTGCTTAGAATACTGTACAGTCTGTCAAAAGGCACGCAAAATATGCATATTTTTTAAGCGCTATCCTAAGTTATTATCGTATTTTTGCACACAGGAAATCGTTAATACAGCTTATAATGTAAATATGTTAAAAAACACTAACTGTCAGGTCAGCCTAACGTCCAGCTGACCATTCAATATTCCATACAGCTTTCGCTTTATACGGGACAGTTTGCAAACTGCACAATAAACTGTATAGTTATCTGTCCCGTATAAGGTACGCTTTAGGTAACGTTGCTAGCACTGATATTATATTTGTTCATTGTGACAGCGATAAGATCTTTGAATCAGCGAACGCGCATTTAGTTAGTTAGTTAGTTAGATAAATAAATAAATTCTGGTGGAAACATGAATTAGTTTCCCGAGATTAGTAAAGCTATCGGCCTAAAGAAAACTGGAGGCCTCCGAAGTTATATCTGTTATGATAACAATAAATTGGTAATTTTATAATTAAAACTATTGTTGTAATGAAAAATAAAAGTTACTTCACTTCAGAGCAGATTTTATTTTATTTCCCAGTGATTATTTAGATGATTATTTAAACTTTCACCAATGTCTCCACGTTTTACTACTACTAATTTCCTTAATTCGCACCCAATGGTGCATAGGGCACTGCATAGGTACACCAAGTGCAGTGTATATTGATCATTTTATTACATGAAGGTAAGATGTTCAGTCATACGGTTCAGTACTAGTCCAAGGTATAACACATGAAATAATAATATTTCATGTTGAACCCGCGACCACATGGGGAGCGTAAATAAATCGGCTCATCCATATATTATATTTAACTAAATTACCATCATGCCATTTTCCCGAAGGGGTAGGTAGAGAGGATAGAACGCCACACCACTCTGTCCTGGAAAACTTCCCCTGCTTCCTCCACATTCATACATCTTCTCACTCTCTCACGTCGATTGTTCTGATTTTTTACATGAACTCTTGCAAGTATTTGTTGTACTTGATCATGCCATGTCTTTCTCGGCCTTCTTCGACCTCTACATCCAGACCCACTCTCATCGTTAATCCTTTTAGTCGTTCTATCGACATGTAGATACAGGGCTATAATATATATTGGTGATCTCTGCCATGGAAAGAATCTCAGTTACGAATCTGACAACTATCGATATGCTTCTTTTAGGAACCTATATGCTTAAAAAAGTATCTTCGTTATGTTCATTTAGTAATGTTTTTTCAGTTAGCATCAAATTAACGATCGAATTTCGTTTATCGAGGGTCAAATTTAATCATATTTACTGGTATCGATTGCGGGCCGAATTGAAACACGTTGCGGGCCGGATTTGGCTTGCGGGCTGCCATTTCCCCATCCCTGGGTTAAGAGGTCTTAAGTGTCGTCCTGTTACCAATGGACAAGACCAATTTAAACACAAACCAAGAGTATCAAAAGGACAACAAAACAATGTGGTACAAGAACAATATGACTAAACAGTCGGTTGAACTGCGAGATATGGACGTTTGTGTAGCAGGTATTATCTGGACACCACACTGGCACTGGTGCACAATGGGGATCGAACAATAATGCCCAGCAGCCGCCGGCGGAGCTCGGCGACCAAATCTCCCGCTGGAAGCAGCCGACAGATATTCAAACTCGCTAGCGCATACAATCAAATGAAAACTCTCTTTCATACAATTCAATAGCGACTGGGAAAATAGAACCTTTGAAGTAGTATCATTATTTTGTTGTGAATATGGTTTCTATTGACACGGTGTAAATAGTAAGAGTATTCTATTCGATTCATTACAGATACATAGATTTAATAGGTACTGTGTTTGTACTGTGATGTAGCATTTGTGATCTTATAAGAAGTTTTAGTAATTAATTGGAGTGGGGAATATACTGGAGTACCAATAGGATTCTAATCTGGGTTCCGCGACTTACTACGATTCAAGCACACGGTTTCATCGCCATCATCAATCATCATCATCACCATCCGTGTGGAGGATACGGATTCTACAAATTGCCTCCAAGCTACATGGTCGGTCGCCAGCTCCCACGCCTCTTCTCAAGTCCCAGAAAACGTAATATTGTGATTTTACTTCTTTTTTATTTGCGATTTACGAGTAGATCAACATTATTTTTTCAAGAAATTTAAAACCAAAATCCTCCTCACTAGGATACCTACCTACCCTGTGTATTAATGATTTTGACGAAAAATAAACATAATGATCACGAACAACTACTTACAGTACAAAGTGTAGAATATTGAATGTAGCAGTTTTCAAAGAAGCTGTAATAATTTCAGTACGTTTTACATTTACAAATGCGAATTCTCATGTTAGACAAATGCATGTTTGCAAGTTCGATGCAGTAAAGCCTGCCGATAGGGGGGTTTACTGCACATTGGCGGAATGTTCTTATTCACGTTTTGTACTTTCTTTACTTTTATTTGTAACTGCGACGCCAGCTTTGTACACGAGAATAAATGAACTGAATATAAAAGCAAATTCCTAGGAAAACCGAGAAAACGAGAACTTGGAATGTTTCACACCCCAAAGTAAAAATAATTAATGTGAGTGGCGTTAACTTGGAAGTTTCCAAAATATATATACTTAAACCTTAAAACTCTAAAAGTTCGAAAGATTTACTGACGTGAAAATCCTCTTTGACATGAACAAACAGTTTTATAATTATTTTCTCGTAATTTACAACTTCATGGTAAGAAATAATACTCTGGAGAGTTCCGTCAAATTACTGATTATTTTAATCAGAACATTATTTACCGAGGAAGATGAAGAAATGAACAAAAGAAACAACACTGCTTGTACTAGATAATGTAATTTCATACATACTTAAGTACATAATTATTCTTGGATTGAACGCAACATTCTCTGTGTTATTGAGAAGAATAGAAAGTTAAGCAAAGCATTCGGAACGAACATTAAGTGTAAACAAGACATGTTTATATGCAGAATAAGACGGATGTTGATTCATACATTGTGCGTGTTACAAGAACAACAGTACTTGAAAGAAAAAATATGAGATTTGCTAACAATCGTTTGACAAAAATTGTTCCCATGCAGTAACTTTTTGTAAAAGTAATATGCCTTGGGTTTTAAACGTCTTACTTTGCTCAAATTAAAGAAGGAATTTATCTACTCATTTAATTATAACATATTTGATCTATTGATTGTAGAAGCGCTAATCACGTAGCGATATTTCGGTAATGATTAATACTGAAAACCGTTCTTTTATATGGTTTTTTATGACATATTTAAACAGGTACTAGATTTATTACTTACTTTCTTTATTCCATTGACACTACTTTCATAAACATCAATTAAAATTAATTCAATATATGTCCCCAAAAAACATGATTGCATAGATCTGAGTTAGTTTCGGCGGTTCGTGATAATAGAACTCGGAGAACTATTAATCTAGGCCGGTTAACTGTCACCCGCTTTGGTAGAATTATTTAACCCAGTAATCGAGTATTAAAAAGGCGTTATGAGCGGATATTTGAACACTCCATATTGGGACTGGTAAACGAACGAATAGCCACGGGGAATAATTTTCGATTACTGTTTAAAGTACGACCATTGCATTGGTTGAACGAGGAACGCTGGTATGATAGGAAATTATAATTTCAGAAAAGGGAAATTGCAACCCTTTCCACACAGGGATTAAGTCACGTATGCCACTGTCATTATGAGCCCTTTTACTTAAGCACTACACGTATGAGGGGAATATAAAAATATGAGCAAATTATTTTGTAATCAAATACAAATGCGACCCAGTCGAATACATTCAGAGTTTTAATCTAGGGCTAAATTACCTGCGAAGTTAACTGAAGAAGTCAGAAGTGAAGAGTATAGCAGGACACGCTACTTCATACGACGCATCTAGAACTTCGGGTAACTTTACCAAGTAATTTTATTTGTATTATTTTTTTTATATTTTGGACACATACAGTTACAATATAACATAATTAACAAATAACCATAATAAAAATTAATCCAATTAAGTGTTTTTCGTATGTGTGAGAAAGAGGGTGAGAGAGGGTGAGTGGGCGTGTGAGGGTGTGTGGATATGGCAATTACATACATTATTCTCTCCTGTACAATAATAATAATATTTTTAAAATATACCTATTAAGAGACATAAGTATTGAATAAATCTATTTCCGATTTTTTTTAAAATTATAACACGTGCGATAAGAACCGAATTTTGAGAATAATTACTACAACAAACTGGTAATCGGAACAAATATTAATTTATTTCGAGTTATCCGGTTGGGTGTGTCAAATTTTATATTCGATACCAATTCTATCGAGTCAACTTTACTATTTAGCAATTTGTACAAGTCAGTAAGTCATATCGAATATGTTGCATCTATTTTCTAATTTTAGGAATCCATTGAATTTTGTGTTTAACGGAGATATTTCATAAATGTACGTTGAATATTTCCAATTCTATCAATATTATGTTATGTTATGGACGATGGACACCAAACAACTGATGCAAATTCTAGTTTGCTCCGAACAAACGTGTTTCATGTTATGAGTGTATCTGGCTTTTTGAAGAGTTGGGACACTCAAAACAAACCCCGGCATACTATAAGCTTTGTCAACTATTGAGTCAATATGGGGATAATGATAATTTATCATACAGAGTAACTCCTAAATTTCTTATTTCATTGCATCTTTTTAATATGTTGCCTCTAATAAAATAATCACTAAAACTTTGTCAACTATTGAGTCAATATGGGGATAATGATAATTTATCATCCAGAGTAACTCCTAAATTTCTTATTTCATTGCATCTTTTTAATATGTTGCCTCTAATAAAATAATCACTAAAACTTTGTCAACTATTGAGTCAATATGGGGATAATGATAATTTATCATACAGAGTTACTCCTAAATTTCTTATTTCATTGCATCTTTTTAATATGTTGCCTCTAATAAAATAATCATGTGAAATAAAATTCAATCGTCTGGTTGCAATACAAGAACATTTTGACACATTCAGCTACAGCTGGTTACTATTGCAATATGCATCAAGACGATCAAGAATCGCTCTGAATATTCATACATTTCACAGCGACGAGAAGTTTAGAAGGGTATATGGATATATATGGGTTTACAGGGCGTACGATCTGTCATTGGCTAATTTGATACAATCAAAATGTTTGAAACAAGATACTTCGTTTTTATTGCTCTGGTCCATAATTTAAATAGAATCATTGAAACCAACGGATTTAATCTTCCAAGTGTAAAAACGTTTAATATTACGAAACTAGCAAATTCATGTTACTAGCAACAGGTTCATTATGATATTCTTGAGTGAAGCAAGGCATAGGATTGAACATTTCAATGTACTTTTAAGTTAGTGCTTTCTTAGGATGTCCTACTGTCGTGAAATATGTCGACATCCGAGGCGATGCGATTAAGTAGCAAGACATAAGATGCTAAATACATAATATATTGACGAGTATTAAAACAAATTAAATTATTTATTTGCAAGCAATACCAATGTGAGTTTACAGTAAATTAAATATAACAAAATACTAGTTTATAAACACAATAAATAATCTTGAAAGCAACACTAATCAAAAATTTCGTGATAAAACACGACGTAATTTTTTGATAACTCGATTACCCCAAAATAATGCGGTAGCAGTGGGGAAAGATAATTTCCATTAGATGAGAAGATTATTAAAAGCGGTAACATGAGCCAAGAATCAGTACTCACATAATAACATTAACCGTAAATTATATTATATTCATTTTATTCGTCTAAACAACGCCGCGGGAGGCCGTGAAGAAGAGGGGGGGGGGGGGGGAGGTATATCGCAATAGCGCGGGAAAATAATATCAGAAGATACGGAAAAT
Organism: Micrasema minimum; assembly: GCA_022494985.1. NCBI lineage: Eukaryota > Metazoa > Arthropoda > Insecta > Trichoptera > Brachycentridae > Micrasema > Micrasema minimum. Next base: position 31,205 of record JAGVSP010000095.1, on the reverse strand, counting down.
ATTGTTTTCCGAAGGAAATGTAACTAATACGTATTATATTCCCCAAATTTTATGGAATCCCTAATGAACGTATTATCGCATTCAAAGATAATAATGAACATTGTATACTGAGGTAATGAATGAAAAAGTCAGCTCTATCAGCCTACAGAAGCAGCTATGTAAAATTAATGATGAATTTTCAAAACACCAAGGGTTGTTCGGAATATACATGGTGTAACAAAACTCGATGTACAAACGAGAAACCGGTGAATCTACGTCATATTTTCGAGACGATTTTGTAGTTTTTTTTTTATATGACTCATAGTTTTAGAGAAAATTGTGTAGGAAGTGTAATATTTAAAATAATAAATTTTTGCAAATTGTTATCAAATATCATTTATTTAGTCAAATTAATAGTAAATGAAAATCAAATCAAATAAAACAACCGCAATTTAATAAGAATTTTTGCAATTTTACTTAATCTGTTAACAGTGGACGTCCAGGACGCCGAGGACCTGATGCCTTTTAAAATAGGCAAGCATGGTGACGGCTCTCGGGAGGCATACGTAGTATATGGCCTAGCCAGCCGAAGCGCCTTCGCCGGATGACAGTAGATACCAAGGGTTGCTTATTAATTTTTTATCAAGCTCGGATTAAAGTCATTTTACACATTCTACTCCAAATATGATGTAGATTCACCAGTTTTCGGATTGTACTACGAATTTTGTTACTCCATGTATTGATAGAAGCCCTCCCATGTACTTACATATTGCCGAAATATGATTGTTTAATACAGGGTGACACATAAGTATAGGAACCGGACGTTTTTAAATGGATTTTACTCGACCGGTATGAGTTGTGGAGGGAAGAGAGAGTAGTTATTCTCCTTGGCAGAGCATACCTACCATTTCTTCACCATTCAACTCTTAAACCTTTGTGTTAAATGGTGAGTCTATTATCACAACACACCGGGTCTTTCGCCGCCATTTCAATATCGGTTGGAATACGATTCTGAGATGGGTTGAATCGTACAGAGCAACAGGAAACATCATGATGAAGAAGCTCCCAGGCCTCGCACGAACTGTGGGACGCCTGAAACATTGGCAGGCCGAGGGGCACTTATTCGGAGGCCCACTCGATCTGTAACTTACCGTGCATGTGAATTACAGCTGAACCGTGAAAGTGTGAGAAGAATGAGACTATGGTAAATGAAATGGTAGAAATTGTTCTTAACTTTGTAAAAATAAAATCAGTTTTTCTTGAAAATCGACTGAGTACTGTTTGTTTCAAAAACGTCCGGTTCCTTTGTGTCACCTGTATAAAAGTTGAATATAAAATTCGCTGTTTACTAGGTTTTGTTTTTCAGGAAATGCATTTCATTGAATATCATGCTGACATGTTAAAATTGGTCTACTGAAATGTATTATAAGTATTTCTACGAGATGGGATTAATTTTAGGAAAACCAAAAACTAAGGTATATTTTATTACAATTTGACATCTCAACAGAGACGAGAAGTTCGGAAGGGAGTATGGATATCTAGGCGTTTACAGGGCTTATAACCTGTCATTGGCTGGGTTAAGTGGCCTGTCATAGCGATTTCGCTTTACAAAAGCATAACGAACCTCGCGTTACGTTGACGTATCGCTTTTTCTAGAAATACGATGGAAGAAGCTACCGTTAACATTTAATTTAAAAAAAAATAAATTAAATGGTTCTAGTTAAAATGTAAGATACTAGCCCTGAGTTACATGGTGAATACAAGGAAATAGTAATTGATTAACAAATAATATACAACATATTTGTCGGACATTTTTTAGTTTGTCCTCGATGAGTAGTGGATAGCGCATTGGGTGGTGTGTGCATGAGTTTTCGGGTTCAATTCCCGTTGGAGTCAATATGAAATATTTATTTGAATGTGTAATAAATACATGGACTGGCGCTGAAGCCTGTAGCTCAATCACAGATAACTATCGACGTAGTTAAAAACGTGCTAACCACGTGCTAACGCTAACGATTTGACCGATCACAATGACATTCGTTCAATACCACGATCGCCGAGCCGAGCATTGCCGATCTGAGCCGAGCGGAGCCGATGCACGCGATATCACGGCCGTACGTCAAACGTCAAATCATCGCGCTTGTCGGATTTTTTATTATGTCGACTGCTTTTCTCAATATTTGGCTTGCCGAAAACCGGCTAAATGCAATACGGCACGAAAGATTGAATGAAGATATATGTGCGAATAAGATATATCTCGGGAAATGGCTCGCGACTAGAAGCGCTCGTTTAATAATCCCGATCGATAACTTTTAACGCGTGTTCCATTGTGATCGCGAAAAACGTTAAAACATCCATGGGTAAGAAATCGTTATCACGTCGCTTATTACCGAGTCGGTAGTGATCTGTGATCGAGCAACTGGTCATCTTGCCTTCATGTAAGTAGTAGCAGTTAGTTTAGTTTAAATTATTGAAAATGAAAAAAAATTATGAAACAGAAACAAACAATTCCTATAGCATTATTTAGTAGTAAAATAATGTAACCCATTACACGAATCAAATATTAGGATACTATATAAATTACGGCATGTTTACCTTACGTTGTGTAGGTATCTAGATATTAATAATTTTATTAAGAATTACCAAATATTTACGCAGAAGCCTAAACCTGTTGATAATATTTGCATAGATGGTTTTATTTTCAATGCCAAATATGTTAAATAATTTTAACAAGTTTTATTTTACGTGAATAAAATGTCTAGATTTTAATAAAATGTTAAATTTGGTATGTACTAATACAATTTATACGACTTTAAATATTTTATGAACAGTAGAACATTTTAATATTCAAAATAATCAAAGGAATCAGAAAAATATTTTGTTTGCGTTTTTTAGTAATGCAAGCAAATACTAATTAAAGAGCTATTAAAGAAGCAATTTTAAAAGCAATTAAGAAAAACAGAAAATAAAGAAATAAAAATAATCATGAAATGTCAAAGAAAGAAATAAAAATAGTACATAAAGAAATAGATGTATCGACCAATCAGTGAAAAATTTGAAAAACATCCCTGAATCGAAACCACTAAATCATTTTTAATTTGATTACAAAAAGATTATTTACCTTTATGTCAAAGGGCATAAATGTAATGTTTAATTTAAGCACGAAAACAAAGAAAAAAATTAACTTGTTCACATAGAAGATGTCGATAGACGGTACATACTTACGGTACAATCGTTAGTAAAACGTTTTGAACTTAAAAAATTACAGCGATCTTTTCGTATATCGCGCGTTTTTAGATTTTTCCCGACTTTTTGTCGATGGAATTATTATAAATAAATTAACAGGAGCTACTATTTGGACGAGTAGGTGGTGGTAGGTGGATCACGTAATTATTATAAGTTAAAAATAATTATGTCGTTATGAATGAAAATTCGTGTTTTTATAGTGATTTTATGATCTCTCCATTTTCACGTAAGGAAATTTGTTATATACTTGAATACATTACATGAACATTGAACATACATACACGAACACTATTCGGATATATTGCTTTTATTCTAGGTTATGAAAATTTGACAGCGTGATTGAAGATTACAGCGTTTTACAATACCTACGAATTTTCTGTGTTTTCCGCTAAGCTACATGAGTAAACTTCGCTCGTTCGTACTATGTGTGTTACATTTAGTCAAGTCGCTTTTATTTTGCTTTAAAAGTTAGCTATTTCATTTAAAATTCTGCTTTTTGCGTATTTTCCGGTTCACATGATTTCCGTGTTCACGTGAGAACAGCGTCCGCCACGTTTCGCGCCGCGTCGTTAACTGAGAACTGAGATGAGAGAGCAACCACGTGTCTAACGCCCCTCGGCCGGTTCGGGAGGGGTGTGGGTGGTCTGTGGCGGGGGGTAGGGGCGGTGGGTTTAGGGAGTAGCGGGGGTGTGGATTTGCAATGCGACAAAAGCTCGCGTATTCCCGCTGGCAGACGTTAGACCCTAGATCCGGCATGCACGGTGCCAACAGCCAAATCTCGTAATCCTTTACAGACTATTATTATTTAAAGGTGCTTCCTACAGATTTGCACCGATTAGATGAGTAACATGCAGGCGCATCGAGCAATCTTCGGTAAAAAATTCGTACCGAAAACACATGAAATGATGCATTTTTATCATATTTGATTTTGATTGGATAAACTCACAGAAAAATACACGGTATTATATTTTTCTTGTATAAATTCTCGAAGCACAAATCTAATAATTGTGGTAGAATGAGTTCGAATCTAGGAATTTAAAACCACGGCAACTAAACGATACATATAAATCGTTTGAATTTCGATTGCAAAATAAAAATGTATCAACTTGAAAAAGATCACATCGGGTATACCGTTGGATGAGAAGAACAAGAAATAGAGGATATTTTAAATAAGAAAAATAAATGATAAATTAAAAAAAATATTTTGAAATGTGAAGACCTGTAATAAAATAGGGGCTCATGCCACGAGTGAGTCATAATGTTGTTTACAAATCAACCAAAATAATATAAGGGAGTTTTGCGTCTTTCGAAAACAATTAAATAGCAATAAGGTTTCCGTTTTTGATTTCGAGAAAAAGGAAACCAAACCTATAAGTAGGTATATACGAGTATTATAATGACTGAAAAGTACTTACTCCCGTCCGATCACTACAAGGCTGCTAACTGCATACACCAAAATTTTGTCTACGAGCAAAAGAAGGTGAAAAATCTGTCTCTAAAAGCTCTGAAGATTTGGAAATTTTTTGTTGGACTAAATGAACTGTTTAGCTAAATCCAACAAATTTTTTAAATTTCCAAAGACAAAATTTTGTTTTTAGCAGTTTGCGATCTTTTAGTGGTCGCGAGGGCAGCTTACGCCTAAAAACTAGTTCATATGCAAATACATCACGCGATTGCAATATTACTTGGCGCTAATCTCGCGAACTACGTCAATATGAAATAGAAATGTCCAGTTTTGCCACGCCAAATGAATGATTACGCTATAAGTTTGGCAAAAAAACGCTTATGTTATTGATTATTTTTTCGTTTCCTTAAATAATAGAGAAATTTATTCGACTGTTTATTGAATATTGGGCTTGAGTGAACTTAAGCGTTTGATTAGGTAATCAGGTCAACATTGTATTTTAACAAAACACAGGATACTTTTACTATTACAAATTTTAGAGAAACCTTAAAAAGCGTTACTATAAAAACCTTGGACAAAACAAAATATTTGGTAATGTTTAATTTATGTTTTTGTGTTCATTTTTCAGATCGCAAGCGAAAACGTGGTAAAACGTGTCGTATTCCTTTGGTATTCCGCTAGCGAGAATGTTTTTCAACATTTATCGATATTTTATGAATTAAACTTATATTTATGTGTAAAAATTATGATGAAAATGTATTTAAAATACAATACCCTACATTACACTTAAAACATTTTGCACGGTCGCTTTACCGGAACTCATAAAAAGGTGTCATACATAAAATTATTGAATCAACTCGTCTTTTAAACGGTATAATAAGCTAAATTGTATATTCACAAAACCTGTAACTTTTTACAATATGGGTAAAATTATTTATATAATCTATCGATGTGCTAAAAAATATTAATATAATAAAAGCAAAATTTTGTAAAAAATATATTAAATACTTATAAACTTCATCGAAAGTTGTTGGATTGGGAAAAATATTCTTCATAGACGCTACAACATCTTTGGGACTAGCCGTGACAAATGCGCTATCTCTCTCTTACTTGAGCAAGATTAGAACTAATGGTTAGCTAATGTTCTATATTTATGTCATTCTTTATCTTAGGTTGATTTATTAATATTTTTCGAATAAGATGCATAATATATAAAAAAAGCGTAATTTATTTTTCAAGGGTGACAAATATTAATCAATAACTAGTATAACTCGTTTCAAAAACTTTTTTGGTGAAAAAAATCATGCAAAGTAACCTTAGAAAACCTTATAAAGCACAAAAGACTTTCGATGGTGATTATCGCGCTTTTTACATAGGACGGGGTAGGTATAATGCAAAGAAAAAGTATGAAATAACTTCTGTATTAAATAACTGCGTTGTATTAAACACGAATGCGGTGTGAAATCAAGTACAAACGCTTGAACAAATTAATCGTATAGAAAAGTAAACGTTTTGTCAAATCCGATAATGTTTTTTTTTTTTATGTAGAAGGTTGTTAATAATGCAAACATAGGAGCCGTTTATGAAAACAGTCAGGTTGTATTATGTATGATAAATCATAATGTATAGTGAATTCATAACTGTATTATGTAGATGGCTAAAAAGACTTGTTAGAACTACGATTTTGCATATAAAATCTTACATTAATTCCAGAACTTTTATTAAACGCACGGAAGAGTTTTGTAAACATTAATTTTTCCAAATGAATATAAGTACATAAATATTGAATTAACACATGACTGATATTTTATTGATTGACTTTATCGTACTGGTTCATAATGAGACGAACATGAAATAACAGAAAAATATTATAATTTGACATCTCAACAGAGACGAGAAATTTGGAAGGGAATATGGATATCTAGGCGTTTACAGGGCTTATGACCTGGCATTGGCTGGGTTAAGTGGCCACTTGATGTATTACAACATTCCCCATTTCACCTAGTATTTGATATCCATATCCGCCAATATACAGTAAAATGGCGCGACGCTTCACATGTGAACTCTGTCATCCATTGAGAAAAATTGCTAAGCATTTTAGCAGAAACCTTTATGATTGCAAGTGAGATTCTTACCGAATTATATCACCTACTAGGAAACGCCTCTGTATATTGGCGGATATGGATATCAAATACTAGGTGAAATGGGGAATGTTGTAATACATCAAGTGGCCACTTAACCCAGCCAATGCCAGGTCATAAGCCCTGTAAACGCCTAGATATCCATATTCCCTTCCAAATTTCTCGTCTCTGTTGAGATGTCAAATTGTAATTATTAGCCCGTAATGGGTGAAATCGAGTTTTTATCTACAAGTATTTGGACACACTCAAAATGTTGTTTAGAAAAATATTATGTTCAGAAACTAGAAAAAATGATTCTTTTCGTTTCGTAAAATGCATATTTACTTACTTACACATAACATCGTGATTTGATACTTGATACTTTACTTTTCCTTGATGCAAGATAAGATATTACTATCGTATCCACTCTGCACCAGATTTGAAATTAATTGCGACATGATAGACACACTTTAATCCTATGTCGCGTTCACGGCGTTTAATAGCCGGGCTCCAGTAAATTTAGTCAATTTCTAAAGCAGACAGCTTACTAGACGTTAAACAACAGTTAACCGCAAAATATATGTAACAGCTTACGAGTGATATTTAGTTTATCTTCTTCAGTTATTATTTGTTTAATATTACCTTTATACCTATTTTAAAACAGAACATTGTTTAAATTGGAGTTTATATATTTATTGGGCCTAGTATTAATTTCACACGAAGCTTCATCCGTGTTTCTAAGTAAGATCGGTCAAATAACCATTGTATTGTTCGCCATTGCTCGCGGGGCGCCCGCGTAGCCGGCGAGAGTTCGTTTATACCTGAGACCGGTTTTCGTGCGAAAATTTAGATTCGCGGTGGTAACCCGCCTAGCTGATGCAATGCAGGGGCCATCTCTTGTGGGAGAAATTTCGCGCTAGGCAAAAGTCGTAAATCGATCAAGTGCGACACAGTTCAGCGGTTTTTACACGAGGAACGGTGGAGGTGTAATCACTCGTAAATCACAACATACTTATACTCGTACAAACGAATTGCAATTCGTCACAGAATACTTGCCGAGTTTTTGTTTTATAAATACGGAACGTGCGTTCCCCGGACGATTTAAAAACCAACGGAGAGCTGCTGAGAATACTTTCATTTTTAACTAGTCAAATAGATAAATCAATTTCAAGTATTTTTTCAAATGGAAACAGCTGACAACAGCGGAATTTAGAAGTAAAATTGTGTTTATTGGGCTGTAAGTAAATCTAGTCTAGGTATTAAGCGCGTCATAATTGACTATTATTATCACGGGAACTGCCTAATAATAGTCGATTGCTCAGCTTGAAGGCAATTTGTGAAATTCATATGCTCCACATAGGAAATGGATTTACTAAATTAATCCCTGATCAAAGCCCCAAAAAAATCTATTCACGTTACGAAAATGAATAAGTATAAAACGTAATTTCATGGGCTACGTAGTGTAATCATTGGATATTATTTTACTAGTGTGGGAAAACTGAAACAGCAGTGTGGGCACTGAGACCGAGATTCACGTACACGTAATCACATAAATCTCACAAAAGTTGGAAACATTACAAAGTCCGTCCGATGTGCGGAGTAATTGAAGGTTATTTGCAAGTCGGGCGCAGAGCGGCGCGGCGCGGCGATACATTATAAGTAACCTGCGATTAGCAGTGAGGCAACATAATATAGGTGTTTGACCCAAGTATGGGATTAGTCGGGATGCGAGGCCGTGTATCGTGTAAACAATACCTAAACAGATCTCATTTCTGACATAATAAACATAATCCAATTCAACACAATATACTCACTGATCAATATACACTGCAGTGCCCTATGCACCATTAGGTGGGGATAAGGGAAAATTGTAGAAAGTAGCTCAACAGAGCAACAAAGAAGCTCTGGAAAAGAATAGGCATTGCAGCCTGTAAACGCTTTCCAGACCTTCTACTACTACTACTATTAGGACTTCCCTTATCCGCACCTCTGGGTGCATTAAGGCATAGCATTGGAATACCACAAGTGCAGTATGGAAATCTCACTCGGCAATAATAATATTTTTAATGAATACTTAATTAGGAACTACCCAAATCTTTTTTCTCAGTATTGCAGATACACCCACCACGTGGAGCGTGGGTTGGCTTAGCCACGGTTCTCTTTATCGCATTATGGGGGAGTGAGCCCCTATACTTATACACTATACCTACTTAGAGGAATTATTCGGAAGGGCAATAAGTCTGACTCCACTAATCTTGATGTATTATTTTATTTGTAACAATAGTTTTGTAATTTAAACTTACGTAGATTCGAATTATAATTCGTGGGTGGATTTCCACTTAGTTAAAATAAAATTCTTATTTTCTAGCACTAGAATTTACTTTTCTAGAATTCGGAGATTTTATCAGATATTATTGCAGTCTTTAAGTTCAAGGTTTTAGAAAAGTTTGGCGTAAAAACAGTGTTTTAATGACGCATAACGCCTTGATCCATTAGCTGAACTAATGACATGCAATTTGGTAGAAGAAAACATAAATTCACATCCCGTTCGTTAAAATCACTAAATTCGAATTCAAAGTACATACTTATCTTAAACAAAATTAACTTAAATTTCTTTAGGAATGCTCTATTTCGAGATAAAATTTATCATCATTTTACAAACCGGAGTGTGGTGTACTGATTTACATAGCTCAGTTATCATTATTACAGAAGCTCTGGAAAGGAATATAGATATCCTTGTTCTATCTCTATTCTCTGTTGAGATAGATATGAATGATGATTGATGCAAGCCCGTTATGGGTAAATTAAATATTTCCCTACAAAGATTTAGAAAAACTCAAAATGTAAGTCAGTTGTACTGTTTGTATGTGGCAGACGATTGATTCACCAATTGCAATGATTCTTGATCCTTTATCACGTGAAGGCAAGATGATCAGTCTCTAGCTTCAAGGCTAGTCCAAGGAATGACATTATATTATGACATACTATGTGAAAAAAAAACCATGAAATACTTAGGTACTATGCACATAAGTATACATATAAATATTTCTCATGGACCTGGGCGAAAAATCGACCTCAATCAAGGCAGCCCAACGTGCAAACTACTATACCACGAATAAGCCAAAGATTTTATACCCAAATATCCCAATTGATTATGATGTATATAAATAAAATTATATAAGTATATTTTATCTAGGTATTTATATTTTAATGTTATGCACACTAAATTAACAGTAATCTTTCAAAGGCAATATACATATCGACGGTGGAAAGGAAAAATTGACTAAGCGGCATAATATCTGCAAAGGAAAATGATACCTAACGACGTAATATTATTATGTCACTTGGTGTCATTTTCCTTTCCATATAATTTGTCCCTTAGTCAATGTTTCAAACATATTTGCTATGAAAGTAATGATACTTCGAAACTAATCAAACTGTTGCTGGAAAACAGGTACATAATAATATCAAGTACTTAGCAATATTTTAAATTTTTGTTTTTCAAGAAGAAACTTCCCGTAGCCGACGCCGCCGCCGTAGCCGACGCGACGTTAATCGCTCAGTTCGGTTTATTCAGATTTCTCCTGACTCACTTTATTTACGTTGTTAGTTGTTAGGCCTTTTCACGGCTGAACTGATTTCTCCTACTGAAGTCCCCCGCCAGGGGAAAAGCTCTGCTCGTTCCGTGAAACGTAAATAAGAAAATGTGCCACCCGGGTACTGCGGTGTTTAATAACATTACGCGGGAACATTAAAATTACGCAAGGGCAATAGACCAGCGAGGAGTGAAATACCGACTTATTTTATTTTATCTTGTGATGTTGCTTACCCCCATTTTCCATACCGTAAAAGAAAAATATACTACGGGCGTATTACTTTGGAAGCATTATATTGAATTGGACGATTAAGTACCTATGTTTAATGATAATTAAACAATAAAATCACATTCTAAGGAATAATGAATAAGGATTGAATGCAGTTGAAATGCGATCTCTCAGGCGAATGTGTGGTAAAACTATGTATGATAGGTGCACTAATGTTGAAATTAGAGCAGAATGCAAGGCTGAGATAAGCATTATCGACCAAATTAAGAAAGGTCTTTTACGTTGGTTCGGTCATGTAGAGCGAATGGATGATGAAAGAACGGCTAAAAAAGTCTATGATGCGACTGTGCCAGGATGTAGAAGTCGAGGAAGGCCGAGAAAGACATGGCATGATCAAGTAAAACAAGTGCCTAAAAGTGGGCAAGTAAGAAGTCGGAATAATCGACGTGCGTGCATGAGAAGATGTATGAATGTGGAGGAAGCAAGAGAAGTATGCCAGGACAGAGTGGTGTGGCGTTCTATCCTCTCTGCCTACCCCTTCGGGGAAATGGCGTGATGGTTAGTTAGTTAGTTAAAATCACATTCTAGAATTTTGTGATGTTTGCCACCGAGGCATTTACATGTGTACATTATGTATGGGGAATTCCGTATCGATGAACTTTATGGCCAAATTGTATCATGATTTATGGTGCAAGTAATGTAGATAGGTACCTTGTTCGGTGAAGCAAGTGCGATGGAAATAAACGACTTTGAAGATGTTTTCAATTTGAAATTTGATGAAGTTTTGCACTATTGTAACCAATACTTCACTAGGTCATGTCGTAAAGATGGAGGACATCCGACCACCTAAAGGCCTCTTTATCTTTAAACCGATAGGTCGGGGAGATCTTAATTAAGGTTGTTGGATTGTGTGGACACCGTATTCTTGGGCATCAGAAGCTGGAGAGAAGCAGCCGGAGACAAACGCGAGAAGTTTCTTGGAGGCAGTCAAGACCCTCAACGGGTTATAGCATACCAGATTATTATGATGATGATTGAAATTAAAAGACTCATCTCACATTAAAAAAAGGTTAATTGTATACTTTAATAATCCATAGATTTTATTACGTGTTACCAAATATTGAATAATATTTTTAAAACGTTCATAGATTGTAGTTAAACATTGAATCGCTGTTATTTTCATGTACCTACGTGAAAAGTTTGAGCACCTGGGGCAATTATATGATTTAAGAAGCAGTTCACATCATGCATGACTAACGTAGGTGAATAAAGCACAAAACGTACCTACTTTAATATTTTACGTTACGAACTACAACATTGTAATAAATTATTGAACCCTAAAATATTCGTTTTGTGTTTAAGAACTGTTTAACTGTTTATTAACTGACTTAAATTTTGAAGGGAAAAAATAATTCAAAAATATTTTTACAACATTAATTTCTGTGTCCAAAGATTTGTAGAAAAAAAAAATTGTGTATCCATATTCCCTTCCAAACTTCTCGTCTCGTGTTGAGATGTCAATTATTGTAATATTATTAGCTTACTATCGGAAACACCGTAGTAAGTACCTGTATATTTTTACCTTTTAATTTTTTTTTCGTATACTTACTTAAGTATTGAGTTATTAACTGAAAATACATGAAATGGGAGATCGATAAGACGACAAATAACCAAAATTCAGAGTTCGAAGCATACTTAAGTATGTATTTAAAGTAAAATTATTTCTTTTAACCGATAAATTTCAATATAAATAACTAACTTAGTAACCATCACGCCATTTCCCCGGAAGAGTAGGCAGATAGGATAGAACGCCACACCACTCTGTCTTGGCACACTTCCCTTGCTTCCTCCACATTCAAACATCTTGTCATGCACACACGTCGATTATTCCGACTTTTCACACGGCTCCTTTCAAGTATTTGTCGTACTTGATCATGCCATGTCTTCCTCGATAGATAATAATTTCAATAATAATCAGCTAACTTATATGGGACCATTTTCTGTGAAAATTGCATCAAGGGCGGTTTACATTTAAAAATACTGTTTAACCTAAGCCCCTTGCATAGAACTATATTACTAATCTATAATATCGTCATCAAACCATATCCGTTTCGTATGTGGAGCACATGGAATCCACCAACTGCCTCCAGGCCAAGCGATGATGATGATGATGATGATATCTATAATATGGTGTGTTTAAGGGTTAAGTACCTTAGTAATACGTATTTAAATGTACCTGGATTCTATATCGATCCAACATCAATTGTAGAGCGTAACATAAGTAAGCGTAACATTTATATTATCCATTTCAGTGTAAAGATGTAGCGGTCACAACAACTATTGTTATTATTATAGTACAACCTCCTTGGTTACAAAGCCCATATTAAATTTGTAAACTCGGACGTTCTGACAACATAATGGCGGAACTGTCGTGTCTAGCTATAACATTAAATTTATTGGATTTTTGTAGAATGAGTTTCCGAGATTAATATTTATGCAGCGAACATTTCCATAAATTGAACAATGTTCTTCGACATGGTTTTGGTCAGATTTCGAATACTTGTGACTCAAACGGGGTTGTCAAATGTTACTAAAATGAACAACATTTTGAGTGTGTCCAAAAACTCGTATTTAAATCATGTAATTAAAATATTTTACGTCCTTACCTCACGTTGCTGGTAACTAATACTACTTTTCCTTATCCGCACCCAATGGTGCATAGGGCACTGCATCGGTACACCAAGTGCAGTGATTCTTGATCAATTTATTACATGAAGGTAAGATGATTAGTCTTACGTTTCAGTACCAGTCCAAGGTATCACACATGAAATATTAATATGAAAATCACATGTAAACAAATATTTAATCTTGACCCCTACGGGAATCGAATCCGCGATCTCGTGCACGGTAGCCAAATGCGCTACCATTATGCTATGAGGCGTTTTTGGTATTTGGGAGTGATGCTGAAATCAAATCACTTTTACAAGATATATTTGTAGACATTACTCATAGAAATGATAAACATAGTTTTAAACCAATTTTGATTAAAACAAGTCTTAAAAAATACAGAATAGTTAGCCAAGGACTATACTTATAATAATTCACTAATAGCTATTTTATTGCACAAAAAACTTGATTGGCTGTTTACATATCCAATTGTAGCATGGTCCAAAATGTATTTTAGGAAAATCGTAGGTACTTATTTTAATATTTTCATGCATTATCATGAGATAATTCGTCAAACCAGTAATTAATTATTTTAGCACCAAGCATGTGAGCAGGAAGCAGGAATGACATGACGAAGTATTTATCAAACTATTAACAATTATTGTATTGCTTGTTCTTACTGGAACTCGCATCATATCCCAAATTCTAGGAAACAATCATGTTAGGCATTTCCCAACCATTAAACGTGAACGATAAACATTCGTTTCAATGTGCCCTAAAATATCTTTGGTATTGTAAAAAACATTTTAGTTAATGAAAGAATAATTCAGATGTTTTTAACTACTTAATTAATGTCAACTTTCAAACATCCATAAATATTTTTAATAGAGATGATGACAATGTAACGAACTAATTGACCCGATATGCATTTACATTTTTAATTAATTTATTATAGATATTTCAAAAGAAAAAAATGCAACAAAATTGAAGAAAAACTTTTATTTTTAATTTGTATAATATTATAATATATTTGTTGAGAAGATAAAGAAAATGAATAAGATAAGTTTGCAATCTCGGTTAAACTAGATTTAAATGCAGTTTTAGTATAATCCTCTACTGCTCTACTCTACCCATCTTTAGATACTCGGTCGTTGTGACTTATATGTAAATTTATAATAATTATATTTATCCAATTCGTTGATTTTATTCGTCCAAGAATATGGAATCTTGTTCGTATACATATTTTTGAAAAAATATGGCTCAAGTGAATTCTTTTTCGAAGGCTCCAATGTCCTGAATTACTTCCATTAGGAATATACTTATTATACTTATTGTGAAGTTGTTAGTAACCACTAACCACCTTACCTAATCACCATATTAAAGTGGCCCAATTTTTGCAATAATATTTTTGTGCATATTTAAAAAATTATATTTGTATTAAGTATGTAGGTGATTTTTTTCTGGGAATCTTTTTCCATAAGCACAAATTATGACAAAAGAAATACCTACAACCGTAACGAAAAGCAGCATATGAAAAATATTATGTATAAAACAATATTATTATTGTAGTGAACGAGAAACAGAAAAATAAGCTGTTTAGGTTGTAGGTAATAAGTTAGTTTATTATACAAAAGTATCCCTACAAAAGTATGCCAGGATATAAGTAGAAATCATGGGTAAAAGTTATATTTTAAAGCAATTACAGCAAATAAGCGGTTAACTTTAAATTATTTGAATGTTTTATTATATTATGTACGCGTAGTACTGACTACATTCTAAGATAAAAATATGTACGGGAATATCTCACAACTAAGCGTGATAAGAAGTTTGCTCTGCGACTTGCCTACTTATTTCTGAATGTAAACTTATTCCCAAGTTATTTTACTGTAAGTCTACTCATTCTCTTGCAGCAGATACCGTTTAAAGTGCCGAAATGGTACGGATATAATAACTAGAAAACACAAAGAAAGAAGTTACACGGCACGGGTCCCTTGTGTTCGGTGTAGGTGGTATGCATAGATGTCTCAAAAGGTACGTCAAAATAATAACCTTACAAAGCCAAACGTTTAAAACTTACCGTGTGAAGCAAAGGCCCTCTTTAATCCAAAATTATTTGTCCGGCACTCATTATTGTCACTTTTTATCATATAAAACGGTTCTTATAATTTAACTTAACTTCTAAAATAAGTAAACACATAAATTATTTTCGAAACAACAACCCTCCGGAACCATCATGGCGTTGGGAAACTTCGATACTGCGTGTGTTGCCATGTCTAAAAGAATTCCATAGTAACAAGAAAAACAAATATGACGCTAACATTTAAGTTCTTACTTACTTGAAAATGAAATTTTGTTGGAATACAAGATATTTAAATGACGTTTTCCATCAAAATTGCAAAATAAAACTGCCTTTTTTATTTTTATTTTTACATATACGAACTTAGAGGATTAATTAATACATTTATTCGTAATTTTTATGAATGATGCTTAACCAAAACTTAGCATTATTTAATTTCTCAATTCGCTGGATAAAAACCCTAGTTAATTTTATAAAATATAATATTATTTCATTTTTTTTATTGATATATAATTCAAATGCAGAAATAATAACCAAAATCCATTAGACAAAGAGTCGCCTTCAGCAAAATACAAAAAATCCTGGTGGAGTCTCTTACCATTTTGATATCATTGTTAGGAAGAAATAAATAATAGTTTCACTTGCATTTATATAATGCTTGTATAAATGCAAGTGAAACATGAACCATCAACCAGAGTGAGTTCCGGCGTCTAGCTGCCTTCGAAATGTGGTGCTACAGGCGCATGGTGAGGATCTACTGGTCAGGTTACATCCAAAATGACGATGTATTGAGCATTTCAGGGTTGGTGAAACAAAAGGCAAAACCTAAATAGGATTGCTCAGCAACAATCCTGCGGATAGGCCATAACATCAGGCACCCTGGTCTGCTTTTTTCCATTGTGATTCCACCTTATAGGTCGCCCTAGAAATAAGTACATAGCAGGTGATTGGAGATTTGCGCTGTAGCAGCTACCAAGAGGATGGCGGGGAAAGAACGGAATGGAAGAAGCGGATGCTTATGTATCTTTGAATTGCAACTTGTACATTTTATGTATACAATGTATGCTATTTCAAGAAAAGAAAATAATTAATTTATAAATAATATTTTGTTTGTTTCCCATAAAGTATTGTGTTTGAAACAATCTACGGCATCTGGTGATGTAACCTCGGGTTACCCATATAAAATATTGATTCATAACTTTTACAATTGTATTTTTCATATACTTATTTTTTATCAGTAGTATCTCTGTCTGTCATAAAAACTTTTATTTTAAAGCTAAAACACGCCTTTAAAAAATCATAAAGTCCTCTGTTTACTGCAAAATACACGATGTTCGTTTGAAATTTCTGAAACATGCAGGTAAAAAATATTTTTTTAGTAATTACCTACAATTCTTATGTGTATCAAATATATTTTTTTCCGCTGTAAAAAGGTTTAATTGAAGATTAGCAAAAACGCCAGTTTTTTAATTTATTATTTGCCGAGATATTAATTATTTAGTGAGGTTTTGCAACACGGGTTACATCACCGCATGGCGAGGGTTAAGAAGTTTATTATTATGTTTATGATTATAATTAATTTTATTTTTATTGGAGAAGCTATTTCTAAAATAATTTTTGTTGTCTTTTTCACTTATTGAATCAGTATATTTTCACTTAATAATAATTATTTATTTTTCAGTTTTAAATAAAAAAGATTAAATGTAAAATAAGTTATAGCGGGGTTTATTAAAATGAAACACTTTGTGTTACAACATTACCTATATCAAAAAATGGTTCAATTTTGGGTAAAACTTATTGAACGAATAGACCATCCAAAATAGAAAACAACCAAGTCCAGCGCACTGTCACACTCGTAAAAAATGGTACTATTTTTTTTCAGTGGGTATGTCTAGGTACACGGCGGGAACAATAGGCTCTTACTCGGGTCATCAAGTAACCTACTACGATGTTGCACAATTTCTCAAGTATTACTGGAGCATATTAGGCAGTGTTCCTCACAGGGGTTCCTCGCTAACTTAGACCTTACAACTTAACTGAGATATTAGCAAGGCTTGGCTGTTCAGGTGTAATGTTCCTCATAAGGAAATACTAGTTACTACTGTTACTAGTGGAGCGACTCAAGCGCGGGGGTACATTGCCTCCAGAGAGTCCTGCCAGGCCTTATGAAGGGCTAGTGGCTGGATGTGGAAGAGATCTTTGGGAGAAGGGGTCAATGTATAACGCAATTTATTGGCTAAGATCTAGAGTGTGACAGCGCTATGGATACAAAAGTGATAGAACAAGGGATGGGAAAGTCTTTATTTTAGCATCTGGCTACAGATTATTTGTATACCATTCCACAATAATTAAATAACTAAAATGCAGAATGCACATGGAGGCTATTTATTTTTTTTTCCAAAAATTTTCCTGTTGCCCCTAGTTGCTTTTATGTATTTATGATCGATATCAACAACTTTTCAATAATTTTAAATCAATGTCCTTATAATGATTGGAGAACTTAAAAACTTATTTAAGTTTCTAAAACTTTGATAATAGTCAACCCGAGGGCGCTAAGAAACATCACAGGTTGATAACGTCAACCATATTTAGAAGAGCATTACATGTCTCAAAGATATCCTATCACGAGCCAAATGCTTGCCTTTTATTTCACACCGCGCTGTGAAGGATAAACCTTTATCTTGCATGTTTTGGCCCCCACCGCGCAAAATCTGAAATCATGTCCTGGTTAAAACTCAAGACAAATTTGTGTTTTTACAGAATAGAAAATAACTTAAAATAAATGTTGTATAAATATCTTTAATTAAATTATACATTGATTCGGCGTTAACATTGTGTAGCAACATTGTTAAAATTATTTAAAATAAAACCTGATGATGGGTAGACTGATTCGAAACTAGTTGTGTAAAAATAAAAATTAACTCGTGTAGTTGAAATACAACGTGGTTTTATTTTAAATAATTTTATCTTTGATTAAATTGAATTTTTATTGGCTTTCCAGTATTGATGAGGCCATAGGAAGTAAAGCAGCAACCTCAATCTGTCACTGAGGCTTATAATTGCATCAAACTGATTCGCATAGGAATGCATGCGGTATAGGAATATATGGGATAAAAGCAATGATATTAATTTTCGTAGATAAGCTATTTTCTTCTGTCCCTTGTCATGTCCAGATTCAAACAATTGTCTCAATTTCAACTTGTTAGAGGGAAACAGAATAATTAAAATGTATTAGATAGTCAAAGATAGATATAGTTGTCTTTGTTTCACTGCAAAATACAAATGGAATGTAAAATTTTGATAGTTCTCTTTGAAATAGCTTGTCTAGTGTTAATTTAACATGTCTGGATAAAAGACAATGCTTTTATCAGATTTAGGTGATTAAGCATCAGTGAATGATGGAGGACGCTGACTTTGCTTTTGGCACTGGACTGACGATATGTTGTTCAACTGAGTTGACAGGACAAGCGAATTATATTTAATTTTCAAAATCCATTACGTATGTCGCTCTGACATATAGCTTTTCTTTCTAGGGTCAAACTGTTGTGTCTCTGAATATGTGAAAATTTAAACCATTTCATAAGATCAAATGATTAGGAACAGATCGGTATAAAATAAAATAAAACAAAGATATTTTACATGCTTTAATGACTTCAGTAACACATAAATTCGAACAAGTACTTTTTTGAACATAAAATTTTCAAAATAGTAATAAAAATTAAAAAAAATGATATTCATAGTGCTAATTTGAGTTATACACATGAAATTATTCGATAAAATAACTTTTTCAATTAAAACGATTATAATATATTTGTAAAGCTAAACAAGTCTGCATTATTTCATTGATTAACAAACGTATACATTTAGAAACATAATTCTTATAAATATCAATTACATGAACACCCTACATAAGTGCGTCGTACAAAATAACATTGATTGATTTAAAAAACTCTACAAATCTCAAATAAATTCCACATGGAATGCTGATTGCAATTTGCTGACTTTGTAGCTAGATTTTTACCAAATAAATTCCCATAAATATGTGCCCTTAAATATCTGGGGAGAACACTATGTCACTTAGTCGCTTTGGAGAACTGGAGAATCCACTCGGCGAGCTGTCAAAAGTTGTTAAACCAGCAGGTGTTCTAGTAAGTATATTATTATAGTGATTCCTCCAAGATTATATTTTATATTATCGAATTGTTATTTTGTTTCAAGCTCCCAATGACGAACTACATAATATTATAATGTGGTTTATTGGATCGTAATTATTTTTTGAAATCCATTGATGTTTTACAACCCCCTCCGTCTAAATTAGTTAATAAGTGAATCACCCTGTTTGTGCTATGTGATTCCCTTCTTCCTGCACCTTGGTCATTAGTTGGTGTAAAAGGTCAACAATGGCAGTGATGCTACACTCCAAGTATTCAAATTTTCATAACAAACCGACTATTGAATAATATATATATAAAATGTTGTACATAACGCAGCTTTAGAATTTTATTGACCTAGTTCAAAACAAGTTAGTCATTTTTGGAAGTTCCAATAAGAAGCAAGTAAATTTTGACATCCTTATGCCGATTTCTATATAATGTATTGCGTAAGGACCAATGTATCTATAAATCTGATGGATAATTATATTTTTAGTGTTTTATGATATCTCATTTCAAATTTTTTTGAATACATAGGTTGTTTTATAATCCTTAAGGCTCGATACAATAATTAAGAAATGGAATATTAGTTTCAGACAAAAATGTCTCTATTTGGGTGCTTAATATCAAACAACGTTATCTACATATAACAAAATTATTTTTCTATCTTATTGAAAATCCCTAAATGTTTATCAGTGTAATTATTTTCGAAAATTTTTATGCTAATTTATTGCAGGTATGTACTTTTGAGATCAGCAAACATGAATCATATTGAGAGGCATATTGGAAAGTTACATTAGGGTACAAGTTTTTAGTTAGTACTAAAAAAAAAAATTCTTGTAGATAACGTTGTTTTACTTTCAGCGGTTGTATTACTTTGCAACAATAATTTATTAGCTCAGTGACTAAATAATTAATTGTATAATTTGTTAATTAATAAATTCATGTAATTATCTGCAATTAAGGCATTGAAAGCAAAATAATTTTATTGTTTTATAATTAATATTTTCTCATATTTTTTGTTGCCCCTTATGAAACGAAAGCTGTTTATTATTTTCTTGCAGAATATCAAGTATGACTTTCATAAAATTAATATTTTATACAAAAACAGTTTCTATGCAAATTTAGAAAAACATAATCTATTTTTTCTCTATAAAAAAAATAAATTATTATTTTTGCAGATTTTTAAATGATGAAGGGACCGTCAAAACAAGATAATTTGATTTCTATTTTTTGTTGACATTACTTGGTGGAGTACCATGATTTGATTTTTTAAAAATAATTTCAATAAGATAATTAAGAATATACATATATCAAAATTACGAGAAAGACAATAAAAAAGGAAATATATTGAGAATGTTCTGTTTGCCAACCTCTAGAGGACCAACAATCATTGTTACAAATTAATATACCTACTATATATGTTTTACAATATGTATGATTATGGCTTTAATAAATAATTACATCCAAAAATAGAATTTATGAGGCAAAACATCCTAAGAAGAATGATACAAGAGGAATCATTTCAAAATACAAATAGATTATTGATAGACAGACCAACACTCTGGAAAATACTGGAAGCATATGGGGTGCCTTTGAAACTGATCGGACTAATCAAGGCCCTTCACTCTGATAGCAAATGCTGAATAAAAATTGACAATGTTATCTCAGCTTGATTTGAGGTCACACCGTGCCGAGATGCGTCCTGATTTGAACCAGGAGGAGTTCAGTATATTCCATTCCATACAAAAATTCAAGAACACAAATTTTATAATTATTTAAAATTGCATGGAATACCTTAATAAAATTATTCTAGTACACAAGTTTCGGGGTTTTATAACACTTATCATTATTATCAATGTTACAGGTAAACAGTCTTATAAATATGTACATCATCTATAAATACTATTTCAATACTTTCTTATAAGTCAATGGTATAAAATGAGATCAATCTGTTATGTTGAAATTGTTTAATATTATGATAGTTTAAGATTGTCTGATAGAGCTATAATTTATATGTGAAAAATGTTTATGACTCAATGTAATACTTACATAAATTATGTACCACAAAAAAACTAAGATTTAATAATTATATTTCTTCATTAGGAGCGCCATGGACTGATTAGATTAGTTATAGTAAAGTAAAATTTATGAGAAAAAAGTTCGTTTTCACACACATCAATTTTTAAACTATAATAATTCATGAATACCTGGAAATTTCATCAGAATAATATTTTGTAAATATCGATGGAATTCATTATAATATTTGAAAATCTGTCATCATAAGCATGTTCATCAAAACACATTATATCTAATCACGGTTATTAGAAACACTTAACACTAAATAAAAATAAACATGTAAATGATCTTAAAATTTCAAAATATGTATATAATTATTGTAATTACATTTAAAAATGCAAAATTCAATACGATCAGTTGTCCATTTAGTTTATAAAATACTGTCAATAATAATACTGTTAAATAAAGCTTTCTGGTCTGGCTTTTCCAAAATATAGAAAATAAATATTTTCTTAAATGGTGCCAGCTTAAATAACTAATGATTCTTTTCTTAATAAAATCATTGAAGATTTTTTATTTGAAATGGTCCAGAGTATTATTATTATAGTAACTTTGCTTATGTGCAATTTTATATTTAAAGAGAGCATAATATTTATACTTTGGTCAGCATCAATTATCTATTTAGAAAGATATTTCTAAAAATTTATAAACTCTCAAAGACAAAAAACAACAGCTGGAATATGACAAAGCCATGAATATTTGGAATAATTAAGGATATTTCTTAAAATGTATAAACTCTAAAAGACAAAAAACAACAGCCGGAATATGATAAAGCAATAAATATTTGGAATAATTATAAATCATTGCATAATTTTTTATTGAAAAAAAATATTAGTTTACTATATCTTCTATTTACTAACATTAGTTTCATTACTGTTACGATAAATATAACAGTAATTTATGCACTTACAAGATAACACACATTATGTAAAATAAATTATATATGGCAGTTGCATAGGGTACTAAAATCGAGCCTTGTATTCCACAGGATTTGAAAATTCAAAAATCGACTTAAAAAAAATAAACTTTTTGGACTTTATAGAAATTCCCATGAAAATAAAGATCTATTTTTGAAACCACTGTGATCCAGCAGTACCGAGCTGAAACTAGTCTGAATTGGGGACAGCCAAAGTCCTCCCTGCTCAGTAATCAGGTAATGCTGCCATTAGTAACATTCATAAAAAATCTAGCATTAGATCACTCCTTATATAATATTATTCTACATACTTCATCGCATTACAACTTTATATCAATAATACATTCAACAATTATTAACAGAAACCTTTAAAAAAAATTCAGGTATATAAAAGTATCGATGCATTATGCACATTTCACATAATATTATAAGGTACAAAAATCTGATAGTGCATTTTTCTAAATCAAAACATAAGGTAAATATAATTTTAAGTACCAAAATCTAAAAAAAGCTAAGCAAAAATTCAACATACCTAATTATGATAGTTATGAAAATAATATGATTGTCTAGATATTATTGATTAAATATTTAGTTAACAAAAATCTGAAATTTTTAAAACTTATCAATTAATCGTTTGGACACGGATATTTTTACATTTCGGCATCTTTCACAGTAGCTTCATCTTCTTGACCACTATGGATGGTGTTACATGTTTGGATATCTCTAATATTCGTTTGTGCACACGGTGTTGTATCTGCAAATCAAAATTTTTTCAAAATAAAATATGGAGATAGAGAAAATCAAATAGTGATCTAAACTAATATAAAGTGTAACTTCCTTATAGAGAAGTCGCTAGATCCCAGGAAAAAACTTCATTGTACAGAACATTCACTGTATGGAATATATAAAATTTAAAAATTTATGTGGTCAAAATATGTATATTATACATCTCATCTGTCTTTTTGCTATAAATTTAGGAAAATAATATGCGCCGATGGGTAGTTGCTGACAGAAAACTTTAAGTAACAAGAATACCATTTGGCCATCTATTAGGCAAAAAAAAAACGTCAGGTTGGTATCGTATTTATGATTACCATCTGTGCACTTTTTGCCTTGGACAACACTTAACTAAACAATGGAGGAATGAGAATGGCTTTATTATGAACTAGGGAAATCTAGTTAAAAGGGTGTTAGGTAATATTACCAGCACATTTCATACTAAATTTTATGGCGTGCAATTGGGTCAGACTTATTTATTAACGCCCATAAGACTTTTACATCTGACTATAAATTATAGAGTTGTTTTACAAAGATAGTTAAAAAAGTAACAATTATATAAATATTGGGATTGCACATAATATATAAATAAATAATATTGAAAGGTAACAAAGCACGTCACAAAAAATAAGTAGAATAGATATTTTAATAGTAATTCATTAAGAAAGACTTGCAATTCTGAAAATTGATATTGAATAAATCAATTGACTCGCAATGCTCGTAACCCAACCTATGTAATCTGGGTATTGGGGAATGAACATGGTAGTTAGACCTACCACTGCGGCAGTGGAACAGACTTTTTTGTCTAGTACCAACAACTGTAGGTACTCTTAAATCTATTCCACCGAGCAACTCAGGGCAGTTAATCATTGAATGTAAGAGAGCTGGTAAAGAAACACTAGGTCTCTCATAACTCTCCTGTCTCTAAGAGTTGTCAACTTGGTCTCCTTGAGAGGAAACTTGTAATCAAAGAATTCTGTAACAATGTGGTCATATTTACAAGTTATAAATCTTAAAAGCTATATATTATTATTTTTTTAAATTTATAAAGAAATCTATGCAATCTTATGATATTTGCACATATTTCAATTTGTAAATACTATTTTCAATAAAGCCTAAGCGGCTTGTGCTTGAAAATAGGAATCGAGTCGTGTCGAAGTGGGGATTCGAACCGACGATCTCTGGACTCAGAGACCGCAACGCTACCCACTGGGCCACCACCCGTTCAGGTTATGTTGTAGGTACTCTTTCGATAACCTTTAAATGGATATTGTTATAACGAGTCCAACGAGACTGAGTTGTGTTCCAACTGGCAATTGACATGTGTCAATTAACAAAATGTTGACATCCTTATGAATCTTGAAGACTTGTTTATAGCATGTAAAGTTTCCTACGCAAGCAACTTCCAAAAAAAAACCAAAAAGCCGCTTAAAAACAATGACAGGAAAAAACTTCCTTATGTAGAAGCTGGACTTCGTTATATGGAGTCTAATTTATATGAAATAAGCGTGAGAAGTTCAATGTTCAGCAAAAAAATGTACTATAATATGAAGTACAACACTATAACGTCAAGATTTGAGAGATCACCGACGAAAAGTTTTGCAACCAATTTTATAGCCCTCCGAGCATACATTTTTGTATTGGGTTATCTTTATCACTCATTGAACGACCCGTATGCAGAGTCTTGATTGTTTGCCACAATAAGTAATGCTGTGGCAACCTTTCAAAAATATACACATAACGATATATCCCATATCACCATATAACCTCCATTTACCCTATAAGGCATAAGTATATATTTATATTCACATTATTAAAATTTAATGTTACATTTATATTTTACATAATATATTTAATATACACTTAAATAGTTTGCTTCTCTTAGTGCGACTTCTATCTAAATAGACTTACCTGTTCCAAGATAGAAGCAGAAGCTGTGTAAAGTAATAATATATGGTAGAGAATGAGGTTACAATAGTGAGTGTAAGTATGTGTTTGTGTGCTATGAAGAATTGAAGAATATTGAGACTGTTATACTTATAAATAATACAATATTTTATAAAATAATGTATGAAGGAATAATTGAAGTACTTAAGTAGAAATAGTAGATAGATATACATAAGTAGAGTAAAAAATTATTTACAAAAATAAGTAGTATAGATATGGTAGAAATAAAAAAAAACAGTATCAGGAAAAACAAGAAAATGGGAATAAGTTACCTTCCGCTGTCGATAAAAACGGAACCATGAGAACAATATTTTAATTCTGGCCTGGCAGACGTTGTTCTGCCCTTTCTAGTAAGTAGTGCGATGAGTTTGATTATAATTTTGTGTTTATCTTAAGGGGTTATACGTTACACACCCTGAGATTTTCGAATTTATATTTTCTTTGCCTAGATAAATTGATTATACTTTTAAGAATATTTTAAACGGATAACCATTTCAAAATCAAAATTATATTACAAGTTATACTAATAATTAGAAGAGCACGGCAGCAACTGGTGTACAAAATATCTCAGATATACTCCATCGGTTTTATTGAAATTACAACATATTGTTTATAATATTAATTTATGACGTAACATAAGATTTTTTTGATTGGGTTAGGTACAAATTTGTTCTTGAGTTATAAATTTATTGTTCAAACTCAAAATTTTGATAAAAATTAGATTTGTTTTTCAAACAGCTGACATTTTTACAAAAAAAAAATTGTTACTTACATCTTACCCTTTTGAATAAGTATTTTTTTTCTTTTTCAGACAATATGCCCGATTGAGAAAAATATGCACACGGTCAGGTGGGTATAGGGAATGGATGGATGGTTTTGGTCACATAAAATAAAAAAATAGTTTTTAGGTAGCTTGTGTATAAAAAAAGTATAAAAATATAATCTGTTCATAAAACCTAAAAACAAGTATATTACAGAAATAAATAAATATACACACTAATGGAAGTAACCTACAATAATATTTATGTAATAAATTTACCAGAATTAGGATCTGCCAACTGATGTACGTGTGCATCTGGTGCTTGTTGAATCTGATTTTGCTTGGCATTACTCATCAGGAGAATAGATGGGTTGACACTGTGCACTGGCACAGTCAAAGGAAGATTTTGAGCATCGGATGGCATTTTACACTTTGGTAAACAATTGGATTCTATAATTTCATTTAGAGTTCTCTTAAGAACGCCAGAATTTCCGATTTGAGCCAACGACATTTCAGGAAGTCAAAAACTGTCAGTATAGTCCAACTCTTGCTGACTAGATAGAAGAGCATCATCATTAATCAGTGTGCTCGTCTTAATACTATCCATAAATAGGTCATCAAAGTCTACTGCTACTAGTTTGGTAGAGTAATCCATAAGACTGCTTGTATATGGAGCAAACAAATTCGTTTCCGGAATGAAGTAATTATCATGATTATTCAAATCAGGCATTGCCGCATCATTGCCAGTTGTAATACTATTGATGCTGGCTTGAGTAGGTATTACATTATCATGGTCGCTCGATTGAGAATTACTGCAAACATTAGTATTCGTATTTTGAATACCAATATAGTTCTCTGAATCAATACCAACTTCTTGTGTAGTAGCAGTTTTCAAATTTGAAATATTAGATGTTGAGGACCATATTTCATTATCACCACTGGCAGCCACTAAGCAGCCACTAAACGATATGAGATCTTGTTTGGAGGAGGACTCTAGTTCGACTGAGGGTCTGGCACTTTTAGATTCCGAAGAGAAAAATATTTCTGGTCCTGTACCTGGTTGGACCATGGTCCCACTACGACTTGCCTTCCCCCTGTTGGCTTGTATGGATTTTTGAATACCAATATAGTTCTCTGAATCAATACCAACTTCTTGTGTAGTAGCAGTTTTCAAATTTGAAATATTAGATGTTGAGGACCATATTTCATTATCACCACTGGCAGCCACTAAGCAGCCACTAAACGATATGAGATCTTGTTTGGAGGAGGACTCTAGTTCGACTGAGGGTCTGGCACTTTTAGGTTCCGAAGAGAAAAATATTTCTGGTCCTGTACCTGGTTGGACCATGGTCCCACTACGACTTGCCTTCCCCCTGTTGGCTTGTATGGATTTTTGAATACCAATATAGTTCTCTGAATCAATACCAACTTCTTGTTTAGTAGCAGTTTTCAAATTTGAAATATTAGATGTTGAGGACCATATTTCATTATCACCACTGGCAGCCACTAAGCAGCCACTAAACGATATGAGATCTTGTTTGGAGGAGGACTCTAGTTCGACTGAGGATCTGGCACTTTCAGATTCCGAAGAGAAAAATATTTCTTGTCCTGTACCTGGTTGGACCATGGTCCCACTACGACTTGCCTTCCCCCTGTTGGCTTGTATGGATTTTTGAATACCAATATAGTTCTCTGAATCAATACAAACTTCTTGTGTAGTAGCAGTTTTCAAATTTGAAATATTAGATGTTGAGGACCATATTTCATTATCACCACTGGCAGCCACTAAGCAGCCACCAAGCGATATGAGATCGTGTTTGGAGGATGACTCTAGTTCGACCGAGGGTCTGGCACTTTTAGATTCCGAAGAGAAAAATGTTTCTGGTGTGAAACCTGGTTTGACTATGGTTGCACTACAACTTGCCTTCCTCCTGATGGCTTTTCTGATGACTAAAACACCCTTAGTAATAGAGGCCTCGATAGTTGAGGGTTTTGGAGGAATTATTGAGAGAGTTTGGTTCGCTGACAATGGGTCTGAAGTGTTGCGTGGCAGGTCTGTGATGAGATGCATTATACTTTGTTCCAACTCATCAGGATCTTCTAAAGTAGATTCATCACTCTAAAAATGTTATTTTACAACACAATAAAATATACGATGCTATTTTTAACAAATTATTTTGTTCTTTAATAAATCTATTATTTTTATGTTATCTATCTAGAAGGTAAATGTACTTTATAAAATTGTAATACTTACTTACATTTTCATAAAAATAATTATTATCAACACCATTGAAAATATTCAAATATTTATCTTTCATTTGTTCTAGCAGGGCCCTTCCCTGATCTTCCGGTATTATGGTATTAGTACAAACAAAACTACACACATTGTTATTAGAACTGATTTCTAGGTAGCCTGTGGTCCTGAAGTATAAAAATTCTCCAGATTTGGACATCAACCTGTAGCAGGTTTCACCAAACTGTTGGCTCCTATCGTACACTGAAAAATAAAATAGACCTGAAAAATATATAAAGAGGAAAATATATTTTGCACCAGAGTAACAATGGAAATAAAAATTCAACAATACATAAAGTGCCTTTTTTTTACAACAATACAATAAAATAGTGAACGCAACTATATGATTGAGCCATCAAGATATTCTCAAGAAAAATTAAGCAATTCGCATAGAAATTCGCAACAAATGATTAAATAATCATTACTCAAACGTAGGTATATTTAATATTATGTTCGCATCAAAAGAAAATGCTAAAAATTATACACATACATCATTATATGACCAAAAATATTTTTTTTTCGATTTTGAAAACGCATACCCTCTATCTTTTTTGCAATTACTTTAGCCTATTCAGATACGAAATTTCATATGTGTATAATGATTTTAACTCGTGCCGACGAGGCCTCAAAGTTTTTCAATTGTTTTTATATAATAATAAAGTTGAAAAATAAGGGACACGTAATAATATACACATATTGGAAGAAGTAACTGACTTTGTCTTAATGCGTGGATGACGTATCGGACATCTTCCTTATGCATAAAGATAAAAGGTGACACGCCACTTATTTCTTTGGTCGTGTAGCGCATAAGTTCAAAAACCCTCTGGTCACTACTGACAACGGAACCATCGACTAGGTGCCTGGTTCGGTACTCTTGTTTGCTGGCTTCAACAAATCTCTCGGATAGAGGAGTTAGTTTCACGACGTTAAGTATGCCGATAAACACCTGGAGAACAAAAGAAACATTAAAAAATGATTGACGGTAAAACTTGTAGAACAGTCCTGATAAAATTAAAAATAATATAATAAAATAAAAAATGGAAAATTTAAGTAAGTCACTTACAATATCATTTCCACTTGGTAATATGAGCTCGTCTCCATTAGCCCGATGTCTCCAGAACGCTCGGCGGGTACCAACTCTTCCGGAGCTGGCGTTGTCCACAAATCTAAGAGACCCCTTGATGCAGCACAATTCATATTGTAGAGTTTGGAAGCGATGTAAAGCGCGAACTAACCTGAATTTATAAACAAAAACAGCTTATAAAGGCAGCTATTAAAAAACTAAATTCCACCCTATAAAGCCCATACCAAATACCTGAATATTATTATTTATTTAGCCACCACAACCGGCCAGGAGATCCAATAACAGAGGGGAACAACATCACAAACATCCAGGCTTGAGTAAAAACACTTGATTTTGTGTTCTCACCGGGAATCGAACCCGGAATCTCCGTATCGTGAGTCTAGCGCCTTGGCCTTACGCTACAGAGACCTTCAATTATTTATATTTAATTAAAATGCATTCTACTGGTTTTATCTTAAGGCACATTATGGTCTTAGCATTGAGAAGTATGGAATGTTTGTTTGCATAACATAGAGATATTAAAACTAGCAATTTTGGGTGGAAATAAATTTTAGCTATGGTGGAAGAAGAATATTAGATGGTAGATTGTTGATTTTGTGTATCTGAAGTAAGGACCAAGAAACAATTAAATGGACAGAATATGATAAAAAAAATTAATGGGAGACAGCTTTGAAGAAGAAAACGTTGAATTCAATTTACTAGAATGGCTAATTCAAAGAGAACTGTAAAAATTTTATGTTCCTTTTTTGGAGGAATCACTATAATGATGACTATAATAATAATAATAATAGTTCCTTTTGTATTTAGAAGGGGAAAAAAGACAACTATATCTATCTTCCACTATCTAATACATTTTAATCATTTTGTTTCTCTCTGACAAGTTGAGATCTTGACATGACAAGGAACTGAAGAAAATAACCAATCTATAGTGTGTCAAATAAATATCATTGTGATAAATTTGGATTTTATATTGTTTGTACCTGATTTTTATTTCATGTGTGATACCTTGGACTGGTACTGAAGCGTATGACTGATCATCTTTCCTTCATGTAATAAAATGATACACTGCACTCGGTGCACCGATGCAGCGCCCTATGCGCCGCTAGGTACGGATAAGGGAAAGTAGTAGTAGTAGTAGTACCTGACTAGAAAGTGACGTGGCTTTTCGTTAATTGTGAACTGTTTGGAATCCAAGTCCTTAACAAGTAGTGCCCCATTTGGTCCTAACACTCTGACATTCGGAATTAGGTTCCTTATCATTATCTCTACATCATCGGGGTGAGTGAGGCTTAGAATGTTCATCCCAACAAGATCATCCTGAAAAAGATAAAATTAGTAAAAAGCTTATAAGCAAAAAACATAATCCTGGATATATTTAAAAAAATAATTTTGTCAACAACATGGGACATTTAGGTACCGTTGAGCATAGTGTATTTTGCTTTCAGTGCATTTTAGAGATTGTATTCTAGTAGGCACCTAAATAATCATTAAAATTTACACAGTTAATAATCAATTACTTTATCCCTTTCAGACCTGAATAAAAAATTTGTGTTTTTTCCAATGATATTAATGTTTACACGTTTTTTCATGAAGTTTCATTTTCATTCTTGACAAATGGACATTGGCAATATGAAGAAAAATGATTTAAAAAAGAAAAATAAGCAAAATTTTAAAATGTAGACATTTATATGTATATCGCTATTTTTACATTTATATGTATATCGCAATTTTACGTCAACATACATAAATATAATAAAATTCTTTTAAAAATTTCATTGACATACATAGTATTTTTATGAACCCATATAATTAATTTTCGCAAAAATGTAGAGAAAATAGGGAAATGTCCCATTTTTTTTTTCCGTAATTTTTTTGTGCGA